>JAOQMQ010000004.1:21405719-21424839 GCA_027563845.1 Erythroxylum subrotundum | reverse complement strand
GAGAGAGTTAGAGCTATTTTTTATAACTATTATGAGAGAGTTAGAGCTATTTTTTATAACTATTATGAGAGTTAATAAAGGTTTATAATTTTATTGCATCTTTAACTCTTTCTTTCTCGTTTGATAACAATTTTATTTGTAAATTAATCACATTTGTTTTATTAACTTTTATGTGAAAGATTTCTAAACATATAAGATCCAATAGGGTTTATTTAAGTGGTGCAAACTCAAGTTTTAAGACTTTGGTGCGAGTTTTATGTTCTATATAAATTTTTCTTAATAACTGGTATCAAATCCATTATTGGTTACTAATGGTAGGAGATAGCAATCTAAATGATCATATTTATCAAGTGAAGATGCAGCAGATGAAATGTCTCTTAACCATATTAGTTTAAACTTTAAAAAAAAACGAACTTTAAAGGATAAAGTGATGGACTTGATAAAAACATGAGAGGAAAAAAAATTTGAGATTATAATCCTTATGTTGGTTATTCCAAATTAGGATGTTGGGAGAGTTGAAAGATCTTTATTGAAAGTGTGTGAAGAAAACTTTTTTTAGGCCATTCAAAATGTTAAATAGTTTAAGAACTTTTTATAAGATATGGAGAGGTACTTTAATATTGCAAAAGTGCTTGACGTGGAAAAAGTTATCATCATTACAATGTACTTAAATGGTGACATTAAACTTTAGTGGAGAACGAGAACCTTCATTAAAATCAATGATGCCTAATTTGTTATCGATGCATAGAAGAAAATGAAGGAATGTCTAATTTTTTTCAAACAACACCCTTTGACTTGGTCGAGATGCCTTGAAGCAATTAAAGTAGGATAAATTAGTAAGAAAATATATTAATCAATTTTGTTTATTGATGTTGGATATAAAAAAATATGGTTAAAAAGGACTAATTCTTCAACTACTAATTTGGTTTATAGTCATAGATGCAAGTAGAGTTACAAACGCAAAATATGAAGGATGCTGTGAAAGTAATTGTAATTGTTTTGGTAAAATTTTAAGTGCCTAAGGAATCCAAAGCCTCCTCTTCTCCAAATTATAAGCCAACAATTTTCAATATAAAGGAGAGGGAAGAAGAAGATCGACTATGAAGAGGAGTGAAAGGAGCAGTATTACATAGGAAAGTCTAAGAAATATAGATAGCCTAATGATAAGTGTAAATTGCATCGTGTTTTAGGGCATAGTTTGATATATGTTTAGCTGTTAATTCGATCATTTAGTATGTGTTTAGGTTAGAATTGTGTTAATTTGTTAATTATTTGTGTTTTATATGTTAGTATAAGCTTTTAAGCTTAAATATTATATTTTTAGGTACCTCGATGTGTTTGCTAATGTTTCCGGGTCAATATTGAAGAACAGAGGAGTTTTGGAAGACATTCGGGCTAAAAATGGCCCATGATCGTGACAGAAGGCTCAGATGTGAGCCATGATTGTGGCCTGCGTCGGGTAGATGTGACTACACTTATGAACTTCACGTTTTTAGGGACCTTTTGGACCCCAGAAAGACCCTAGGGTTACCTAATACATAAGAGACTATTTAAGGAACATTAAGAGGAGCATAAAGGGGCTTTTTGCATCAGCCACACTTGAAACCCTAAAGAGAGAATACCGAGAGAGAGAAAGATGAAGAAGCAAGAGGAAGATGAGGAAGATGAAGCTGACTCGACGTGCTTTTTGGATCAGGAAGTTTCCTAATGTCGTTGCCTTCTGTCTTCTATTCTAAGTCATTATTTCCTTTTTGTTTCGATTTTAGTTATGATAGAATTTAGATGGATAAGATGATGATAGGGTTTGGAATATTCATGATATTCTAAACTCTCCTTCGGGATTTTATTTTGATTTAATGATAATTTAGTATATTGTACTTATTAGATGAATGTCGTGATTTGACTGCGTTCTTGCATAATTCAGTAATAAACTGAGAAGGTGAACTGAATGAAAAATGATTAAATCGGATTAATGAGAGTTAGGTGATTTAATAGAAACCGTGACAAATTATATTGGTAATTATGCAGAGAGAGATCCCATGTAATGTTCTGATAGTTTATTAAAGTGCTTAAGATCTAATTAGGGTTTGATAATTTGTGAATTGAGATATTGCAAATTTCATAATCTGATTAGGGTTTATAATTTAGGGTTTAATGGTTATAACTTGAAAGAGAGTAATCAGCCCTAGGATAGTCTAGATCGACACTTCATTGACACATAATCGGCTAGGTTAGCGTTAATGAAAAGTAAGATCCCCTTTCTCATAAATTGGTAAATTCTTTAGGTTGATTTCTACTGCGATTGCATATTACTTACTTGTTAATACTTTTGTGTTTAATTTTTGATTTGATTGGTTGAACTCAATTCTAGTAATTAATTTTTGTTGCATCTTTTATTTTCAGTTTTATAGTCTTTCTGGCCTTATATTTTACGATTAGATTACTCTCCTTTCTAGTGGGATCGAAACCTTTAATACTATACTACGAGCTGTGAACTTGCGAAATATTTAGGGTTTATAAGATTAAAACTTACCCCGATCATCAAAGCCAGATGAAAAGTTTTTGAAATAGATTCAAAGATGATTTATGGACAAAACCCAATATTATCTAAAGAAGGAAAGCTAAATGCCTTAATTGTAGACTGTGAAGTCAATAATGATCCTTTTAAAGTTATCCTTCATTTGATTTCCTTGCTTAATATAATGATTATTGATGCTCGTTTCTTTGATCGATTAATGAATGTTGAGCCACATATTAATAAGAAAGAATCAATATTTATATTTAATATAGGTACCAATCATTTTTTATGGAAAACTGAATGGCGTGCAAGTTAGGGATAAAGTTGAACAATACCTCAAAAAAGAATAACACTCCCACAAAAAAGCTTAATTGGTAATAGATGCTACCTATAATGTTCATATAAGCTTAGGACATTATTATGAAAAGTTTAAGACACTAGTGATAGCCTTTGCTGATTTTAATCTCATTCTTAGCATCAAAATTTTCAAATAGATGAAGGTGGTGTTATACCCACATATTGGAGCTATGATGATAATGCATGAACATAAATTTCACTGTCTCAATTGTTATGGATTAAATGCTGCAAAATAGATAAAACAATAAAATTGGTACATGTTTCAACCATGAACATCATCAAATGCCTTAAAAAAGGGAGATTGTTAGAAAATGCATAGTATAGAATTGTTAAAAACTACATAGTGGAGGTTTTAAATGTAGATGTAGAATTTATGAGGGAATTTAAAGATGTGATGCCTAAAGAGTTACTAAAAAATCTTCCTTATTATTTAGAAATCAATCACAAAATTAACTTCATTCCAAGTGAAATTCTTCCTAGTGAAACCTCTTATCAAATGTCTCCATTAAAGTTGATATACTTGAGGAAGCAAGATGGTTAATTATTAAATTTGGGGCTCCTCCATTAATTTAAATCCCCCTATAGTTCCTTCATTTTATTCCAAAAAAAAATAATATCTAGTACACATATGTATAGACATCAAGCTTTAAATAAGAAACTACCAAGAATAAATATCATATGCCTTTATTTATAGTATTAATGAGTATATTGTTAATGGTTGTAGTGTTTCCTAAGCTAGAATTAAGGAGAAAGTATTGAAAAGGTTGATTATTGAGGGATATGAATAAAAAATAACATATGTAACTTAGTATAGATTTTAGAAATTTTTGTTATTCCATTTCGTCACCTTATAAACGATTTGTTATAAAACTTATTGGCTCCTATTATAGTGTTCAAACTTCAAAACTTTATTGGCTTAGAAAACTATTATAGATAGCTCATTAAGTAGTATTAAAAAAAGGCAACATTTTTAAATTATTTATCAAATAAGAAGCAAACAGTGCTAGTCCAAATCATTTCATTTCATTAACCTTGAAAGCTACAATTTTCACTTAAGCTATCATAAGTTTGCTAGACTTTGATCTCCCTTTTAGGGTACATATTGATGCTTTTAATAAAGGTATTGACAATGTCTTAATATAGGAAGGTTATCATGTAGCCTTTTAAGAGATAAAAGCTAAATAGGGTCGAGTAACAGTACTTAACATATAAGAAGGAGATGTTGGTAGTTGTACATTTTTCTATTGCCTGTTAGGACTACCTTTTAGGAACCAAGTTTATGGTTTATATAGATAATATTTGTAACACCTTTTTTAAGACCTAAAAGAAATTGTTTGTAAAGTAAGTTCACTAATAAAAGTTTTTATTGGATATGAATTTGCATCGAAGCATGAGGTAGGAAGGCTTATCAATATAGCTAATGCATTACGTAGAAAGGAAGTCTTTACGACTTTACATGCCATTAGTTAATTTTAAGGAGATTTGCTGGATAAAATCAAAGTATTGCTACATCTTGACATCACCAATATCAAGATCGTTCAATAGGTGAAATAAGGTGTTAATTAAACATAGATTTTGGCTTACTGATAATGGAGTAATAATGATAAAAATTAGTAAGCTATACATATTGAGTTTCGATATCTAACAAAGAACAATTTCTGTTGAAGGTACATGATTCATAAAGGGTTAGTCATTAAGAGCTAAACGGATGTTAATATTCTTTTTTTATTTTCATATTACTATCTAAAAATTGGAAGATGATATACATGTATATGCCAAAACTTACATTATTGACAATCATATGGACCTAAAAGAAGGAAGGAAGTATAATTGTTACAATCCTTCCCATTCTCAAAATACCATCATTGTCATTTTTAATGGATTTCATTGTCAAATTTCTAAAAGTTAGCAACATAGCTCTAGTTAAGATAGTTCTTGATCAATTTTCATAATATGTTATCTTCGTTCCTATCCATGTCCTCATGATTTAGTAACAAAATTTTTATATGATTTACCTTTTTCAAAAAAATAAAATTATATATATATGGTAAAGCATTTTAAATTTTTGGTAAACATAATTAATGATAGGGATGTTTGATCTATTGGTTTATTTTAGACATCCTTTTTAATAATATGGTGTGATCTCAAGTTTTCAATCACTAATCACCTATAGATGGACAATCAAATAGAGAGAATCAACAATCTACTATAAAAGTACTTATAATATTAATTAAGGAATAAATAAGCAAAGAATTCATTTGAAACTAATTTTTTTTAACTTATATTATATGAGACTCATATGCAAAGTTCTGTAATTTTAGAGTGATTAAAATATAAAATAGGTATTTCCTAGGTGTTTTTAGGTAAACATGGCTAGCACATAATCATGTGCTAAGATTTTTTTAGAATGCAAAAGTAAAGATACGGGTTAGAAAATTAGCTTAATAATGTGATGGATTTTCAAAGAAAACCATGACTTAGTACACGAGCTTCTCAAAGTTTATGCCTATGTATAAGCAAAGATAATAAGTTACATGGTATAGGACATGGATATGTCAGAACCTATGTCCATACGTGAACAAATATAATGAGTTACACGACATTGGACATTACTGTGTCATAGCTTATGTGTATATGAGAAAAAACAGACAATGAGTTACATGGGCATGTTCACAATAGAGTAGCTTCTTTGGAAAAATTTGTTTTTTAATGATTTCAAACTCTATAAGGATTTTAGGACTTATTAGAGTCATATTTAAGATAGGTTTGATTTGGTAAGGGGCAAGTTATATCAAATTGTACCAAGTATAGTTTACCTATCAATATATTTGTTGGAAACCTATTTCTATAAAAGAGAACATTTTAAAATCTAAAAGCAAATTTTGAAATCTTCAAGGAGTGATTCAATTGATCAAAATAATAGCAACTATTTACTTTTAAGAATGTAGGCAAAAAATTGGTCGAAGATCATTAAAATTTCTCATATTCTTGTTTGTTTTATTTCATTATTCTCCATTCTAGCTACCTATTCTTTTCCAAAAATGGTATCAAAGTAGTATTTAGGCAATAATGAATGTAGTTGTAAAGTTTGAAGTGGAAAAGTTCAACAGGAAAAGGTGTGAATCAACCTCTAACATTCTACAAAAAGTTTTTAATGGGGAACGATATCAATTTGCACTCAAATACTTACAAAATAACTTAAATCATCTTCTTGTGCCTTTGTTTCCTTATTTCGTTAGGTGTTAGAGAAATTTCATTTTCTATGAAAATTTAGGAAGAGAGAAAGGTAACAAAGAAAACATTGAAAAATACAAAATAAAACATAAAAAAGAGTAAATAACAACTTAATGGGTAGCCTAAATAGATGCAGTCAAGCAATCTCGTAAAGAAATAATCTTGATTTCTCAATGGAAGATTAAAGAGTGATTTTGGGTGTCAAGAACCTAAGTAAATATTAGTTTATTGTTTGTTAAAAATTTATGATGAATATAAAATAATTTAATATATTTTATTTTAAAATAAGAATAAAAATTATAATATGTAAAATAATTTTTAATGAATCACGTCAGTATTTATGTTGAAACAATTGTACAATTAGCATGTCACATGTCATAAGTTAACAATCCCTTGATGGAGATATAATAAAAACTAATGAAGTTAGGTTTTAGAGTGCAATTCGCGTCATTTTATAAGTGTTAGAATTCAAATTGATACTGAAGATAATGGCATGGACCATCTTAGACCTTTTGTGAAACGATAAGTATTATTTACACCTTTTGTCAAAGTTTAATAAAATTGAAAATTTTAATCTGTGGAAATGGAGAATAAAGGATTTTTTGGCGCTTAAGGCATGTTGAAAGGTTACAAGAGAATAATTCGAAAAATATGGATAAAATTGACTGGGAGGAGTTATAGGCAGGAGTAGCTAGAACCATTTAACTTTCTCTAGCAAATAAGGACATATTCCATATTATAGATATTGCATCCCCACAGAGATATGGAAGATGCTGGAGAGTCGACACATGATGAAAACTTATAGAGACAATTATTATTAGAAGTAAAGGCCATAGAGGTTAAAGATGAATATGGGACAAATTCTAAAAAATATATCAACGCATTTAACCAAATAGTTTGTGACCTTCTAAAGTTTGAGGCAACTATTATGGAATAGGATAAAGCGACGAATTTTCCTTTTTATCCATCTTACAAATATTTGGTGAATATACTCATATTAGGTAAGGAAATAATTAGTGTGGAATATATAACCACTACACTTTTGGTTCATAACTAACAAAGAAAAATTATAAGAAGTTCTTATAGTGAGAGCCTAGAAGTAAGGGGAAATGGTTCAAAAGAGGAAACAAAATAGTGATGACTCATCCAAAAGTATCTATAAATTGAAATCCAAAGGTAGTAACGCAGTCTGATGTTATATATGCAAACAAGATGGACGTATATGAAGGGAATGTCTTAATAAGACAAAGTAAAGCGATGAAAGAAAGTTAATGATTCATTAAGGTCTACTAATGTAGTGTAGAGTGGGGACTCAGATTATAACAAGAGATTCATGATTTATGTTTCAATCAATTAACTTTAGGAGTCATTTATATTATATATGAGATGATCACATCACATGATATGACATTAAACAAGGATTTGTTTGTGTCATATAATTAGGTAACTTTGACATTAGAGTTAAAGGATGATAAAGCTTGTAAAGTTATCAGAGCATGACTTATCAGAATCAAGATATTATATGGTATTGTCAGTACATTGTGTGATATTTGATATGTACCAAATTTGAGAAAGAATCAGATCTCTTTGGATGCCTTATGTGAGAACAATTTTGGTTATAAGATGGATAGAGATAACACTAAGGTGATAAAGGTACACTGATTGTGATGAAAAGATAGGAAAAAAATAACATTTATAAGCTGAGAGCAAGCACAATTATAGGCAATGAAATTGCTACATTATTCATATAATGATAATATTGTGTTATGACACATATAACTGAGTCATCTCAATCAGCATGAGATGATAAAACTTCATAAAAGGAGCGTAATTAAAAGGTGTCAAACATTGTAAGTTAGACTTTTGCAAATTTACTTGCTTGATAAAGAATCTGGAGTGACACTCAAGAAAAATAAGCACAAACTCAATAAATTCTAGAGTATGTGCATATTGACATATGAGATCCTAATAGAGAGTTATCATTGAGTAGTTCTCATTACTTTGTAACATTCACTGATGATTTTTTAGTAATGTCTAGGTTTACTTCATAAAACCAAAATTTAAGGTTTTTGAAAAGTTTGACGCATGGAAGGCTGAGGTTAAAAAAAATTAGATAGGTAAAAAACTTAAATATTTAATATTAGACAATAGTACTGAGTATACTGACTCAAAATAAGGAGTGAGGGATTCAAAGAAAATATATAGTTAGACAACACCAAAATAGAATGATATTTTATAGACAATAAACAAATCCATAACTGAAAGGACCAAGTGTTAAAGGTTGAATGCAAGATTCCCTTTTTTTTAAAAGGAAGTAGTAAGTATGGTGTGTTATCTCATCAACAGATCACCATGAACATCATTAAATAGAAAAGACGTAGAGGAAGTGCAAACATAAAGTAAGATTGTTGTAAATTGAAAATCTTTAGTTATCCTACTTATGTGCTTATTTTTTTTAATGAGAGGTTTAAACTTAATCTTATATATATATATATATATATCTTTATTAGCTACCTTAAAGGTGTGAACGGATATAAGTTTTAGAACCCAACATTAAAGATAAGGAGATTAGTAGGGATGGGTATTTGATAGGTATCTATGTTAAAGAAAATATATGGAGAAGAAGTGTTAGTATCAATAAAAGGCAGTACTAAGGTGGAACAAGTAGAACTAGAACAAATAGAGGAAACATTAAAAAAAAGGTTAAAATTTTTTGGTTTAGAAAATAGAATAGCAACATCATAGTATAGCAAAGAATAGAGCATGTTGTACCCTTTAGCTGCTAAGCATATATGGTTGGTTAGACTCAATATCCTTCATACACATCTTCAGTAATGGGATCTAACTAATTTTTGGGTGGTTATACATAGTTATAAGAAGAAAAAATAGATTGGAGCTTTGATGGAGGATGTGGAGTTTTTACATAAGAACTAGACATGAGAGTTAATGTAACTTTCCAAAAGGAGGAGACCTATAAGATGCAAGTTGGTATATAAAAAGAAGCAACCAGTATGAAGAAAATGGGAAAAAGGGTACGTATACTGAAGGGGATTGAGTGTGACAAAAATTTCTCCCAAGTAATTTGACCTACTTCTATCAATATTTTGATGACATTAGTAACTAGTTTGAATATGCATTTAGAATAGACTAATATGAAGATAACTTTTATTCTTGGTCACTTTAAGAAGCAAATTCATATTGAGCAACCCAAAAAATTTTGTTAACCTAGAAAGAGACATTTCTTGTGTAAATTGAGGAATTCACATTATGGTTTGAAATAGTCCCTATGGAAATAATATTAAAGGTTTGACTCATTAATGATCCAAATTGGCTATATGATATGTGAGTATGAATGCTGTATTAATCTTAGGAGCCTTTATGATAGTTTTTTTTAACCTCTATATATGAATCATATGTTGATTGCTGCAAAAGTATATATAAAATGAATGAACTAAAGACCTTGTTGGAAAAGCAATTTAAGATGAAGAATTTGGAATTTTTCTAAGAAATTACAAGGAATGAATATTCAAAAGGATAGAAGCTCTAAAAAACTGTGATTATTTCATTGTTGATACATTAAAAAGGTGTTGGAAATATTTGGAATGATTAAGGCTAAAACTATAAGTACTCATTTGGTAAATCACTTCAGGATTTTCCTAGATTAGTGTTTAAAAACAGATATAGAAATCGAAGATATGTCCAAGATACCATGTGTTAGCATTTTTGGATGTTTAATGTATGCAATAATTTATACTAGGACAAATTTTCCTTGGAGTAAATGGTAAAGTAGCTCCTTTATGACCATAAGGTCACAGGTTTAAGTTAAAAAAACAGTCTCTTTATATAAATACAAAAGAAAGGCTATATATATTATGACCCTTCCCAAATTCTCGCAAAGCAGAAAGCCTTGTGCACTGGGTACGTTGACTTTTATTGTTAGTTAAGTTAATAAGTACATAGGTAAACTAGAAGATAACATTAGAAGTAACCAAGTAGATAGTTGGGTATTTAACAGGTATGACAAACCATAGTATGAAGTTTGGCAATCAATAAGATGATCCTTTAGTTTGTGGGATATGTAGATTTAGACTACACAAGAAATTTGGATAATAGGAGGTCTACTACAAAAATATATTTTTACTTTTCCAAGAAGCCTATTTGATGGAAATCAAGGATTTAGTCTATAGTTGCTATTTTTACAATGGCAGTTGTTGAGACTGCTAAGAAAGTATTGTGGCTTATAGGCTTAATGAAGAAAGTTGACATTAATTAAAGTGGTGTTTGAGTACATTATGATAGTTAAAGTTTCATTTATATATTAAAGAACCAAGTGTATCATGCAAGAACTAAGCATGTAGATGAGGGATCTAACAAGATTGGGAAAATGATTGCATCTAGATAGATCTTGTTGGAAAAGGTTTACAATTCAAAGATGCATTTAACATGTTGACAAAGCCAATTAGTACGGATAATTTCAAGCAATTGCTTAAACTTAGCGAATGTCTATAAATTTTAGACAAGACTACAACCTAACTTGTGTATTTTATATTCATTAAGTGTAGATTGTTCTATATGGTTCATATACATAAGGGTGCAATCGTAGAGTGTTTCGAGAAGAAATAATTATTTTTTTTAAAGTCTTTTAGTAAAGACGACAATGTGATAGAGTATTCTTTTCTAGAATATAGATGTGCAGACATTGGTAGAAGCACAAGCTCAATGGTATGATGAAAACTATGATCTTTGGCTCTAGAATCGAACCATTTCTTTATATCTAAGAACTTTGAAATTAATAAGAAAGATGCTTAATCAGAATGAATCATAATTTATTTTTTATGATATATTGGTATAAACATCAACAACTCTGAGTTGAATTAATTTCACCTCAATAAATAAGTGCTTGGGATAAAAAAAAATCCAAAGAGAATTTTTCAAACAAAAATATAACATAAAAAATTAGCATGTTAGAGCCCATGTCTATGTGTGAACAAAGACCATGAGTTATATCGCTTGGGATATGAATATGTTGAGTCTATGTATATATACGAATAAAGACTGAATTATATGACTTGAGATACGGGCATATCAGAGCCTATATCCATAAGTAACCAAAGGTCATGTCCTAAATTGTGTTCATGGTGGACTATCTCAATTGAAATATCTTTTTTTGGTAGATTTTAAACATTGAATTTTTTTTTAGAACTTATTAATCACATTTAAGATATGTTGGATTTGGTAAGAAGCAAGTTGTTTTGAATTATAAAGTTACCAATATACTTGTCACAAACCTAGTTTAACAAAAGAGAATTTTGTAGTCTTCAAAGAATGACTCAATTAATAAAATAATAACTGTTTTTATTTTTAAAAACTTAAAAATATAAAATTGGCCCGTTAAAATTTCTTGTATTTTTATTTATTTTCTTGCTACCTATCCTTTCTCAACAAATTCGTTATGTTGTGCCCAGTAAATTTTTCTAAAACATGACCTGCATCATTTCACCACTTCTCCTATACAGACTCGGTTTCAAGCAACGTGAGGGTTTGTGAATGTACTACTCTGAAAGTAGTTTGTGTTACTCATCGGTCGTTCATTAAGCACCGTGGCATTGACATAGCAAATTATAAGTTCTATTATTTCCTGTCAGCTGAACATTTTGCGATTTTAACGACCAGTTCAAGCTCTGCTTCTCAGGAAATACATATGAATCCCACAAAATATAATTCTCAAGGCAATCCATCATCAAAATCAATTAAATTTCTTGGCAGACATTGTCAGTTGTACCGATTTCTGATAGACAATCGTAAAAAGAAAACGTAAAACCAGAATTTGAAAAACTGCAATCATCCCAGTTTAGATCAGAGAAAAATATACTATATATACAAGCAAATATCATTCCGTTTATGTTTACCTGACAACCATGGATATGTTTTTACTCGATTTACACGAGGAAGTGAATTAGTATATATACTATTACCCCTTACTGTTTTCAAACAACTAATCTTCCCTCCTTTCTACTTCTAACGCAATCTCATTACGACGTTGAAATGGAAGCGTAAATGGGGGATTATACTGCAGTGCAATCAAGAAAATGATGTCAGAGGCTGAAGCAGTCATGTTATGCAGAAACTGCACAAGAATAGACAATCCAGAAACTTTCCTGCCATCAGTATGTTACCGAGGATCTTACCTGTGCAACTTCCACCAAAGCACCCTCTTTTACAGTAAACTCCGCATCATTTTTTAGAGCATCTCTTACCTTCAATTCTCTTTGTTTAACTTCTTCATCAGTAACAAAACCTGATTTGATAAGACAAGTAAGGAAATCTGATCTATGTGATGTTATATTTTTTTAACCTTGAGTTATACCAAGAACCACTGTTTATTTCCTAAACCCGTAAGATTTTATATGCATTAGATCCTGGCAAGATACATAGTGGACCGTTCATCCTTAACAAAGTTAAGATTTAAATGCATCTTTTCCGCAGCCTATTACTACATGACATGACTAATATCTGTTCCGTGAATCTAACTACTACGATAAGAATGATACAATGGTCAAGGAAGTTAACAAGTTTGCATTTTACAATAAAGAGCAAACCTGAAAAAGCAACAGCCGCAACAACTTTACTTGGCACCTCTTTGATCCTCACTGCTGGATCTATAGGCAGTGGCAAATCGGCACCATACTTAGAGGGCATGACAAAGGACATTTTCCACTCCTCTTCACCTTCAACCTAAGTAAAACAGCAATGGTTTCTTTTTGAGACATTAAAATCAAATACACTGGAAAACTGTGTTTGGATCAACTCAAGAATAGACCAACCAAAGATATCGCAAAGCCTGATCGCACTCAACTGATCAACCATTTAAAGGAACTTTCTAGCTTTTAGTTTCGCCAAGTAAAATAAAAGAAGCTGGTCAAATAATCAATTCAGAAATTAAACTATCCAGAAATGCATAAAGAAAAGTATTGCAAGCTTGACTTTAAGGGGAAAAAAAAAGCAAAATAAGTTTGCGCCTTGCCTGTAGTAATTTGACATAGGAGACAATAATCTTTCAAACAAATTCAACACATTCTAAATCGCAAAGGAGCATAAAAAGCATCAAGATTGCGTTTGATACAAGCACAGAATGACAAATTGTATCAACAGAAAATCCATTTTGCAAACTGACCTTCTTTGTTATCACAGGGGTTGTCATCTCCATTTTCTCTCCATCAGGTTTAGCCTTACGCGTATAAACTGGTGTGGTCATTTCCATTGCCTCCTTCTTCATATTCTAACAAGGATCATCAAATGCAGAATGATTAAAATACATGGAATACAGTAAAAAGAAAAGTGAACAATCCTGAAGGAGCAATTCATTTGAGGATATATAATCCTATCTACCTTACCAAACAAGTACTCAGCCAAAACGTTAAAGGACTGAGATGCACCAACGAAATCGAACCCAGTCCTCCTTGGCATTGTCGTCTCCGCTATAAAGTAATGCTGTTTAATTACCCCAATTTAAACACAAATGGTGAAGCCAAGAAAGAAGCAAAGTTAAGCTAAAACAAACAAAACAAATACCAGGGCAGGACTTAAAAAGGATTCACATTGTATATTACCTCAACTTCTCTAATCTCATACTGTTCTCTTCTGCTTAGTAACTTATACTTCAAGGTTTCAAGATCCGGAACTTCAGAAATAAAATAGGATAAAAAACATAAACATCGAAGGGAACAGAATTATTCACATCAATTGAACAATCAAGAGTGATAAAAAAGTTACCTGCCATCAAGGCTTCTTCCATATTCCTGCTTTCGAACCTCTTAGGGAATACATACTTGGCAGTCTCATTCGCCAACTCAAAGAAAACTATGAAAAAATAATGAAATTTACAAACAACACTCAACAGAGTTTTTTCTCAAAAAACAAAAAACACTCAACGGAGTTGAATTGAAGCAAAAGAAACAGTTTTTACGTCGTTGAGAAACATTGGACGCCTGGGTAGCGAGCGCCAAGACAAGAGAGACTCGGGTCTCGAAAGCAGACACAGGGCGCTGGGGGCGTGAAGAAGCGGTGGCCGTAGATCGGCCGGAGGTCATGGACTTTATGAAGGTGGGAAACGTTCTGTTTGGATGCCGAGAAAATGGATTGAGATGTATACAAGGACAGCGAAGCATCGGCAAAGGCTCACAGAGAATCATTTTGGATTCACCTAGCAAGTTCCAAGATTTTAATTTTCCGTTGGTCTTAGTTTTACAGTGAAATTATTCTCAGATTTTTAATTTGAATTTTGTTTTGTTTAACACTCGAATTAACGGTGGCCTGGAAATTTCCCGGGAATCGTAGCTCACTCGCTAGCGTTATGCGGGACCCAACCCACGCTTCATTCATTTTCATGATTTTCTTTTTTCATTTTCATTAAAATGTAAAGTTACAGCCTGTTTGGAACCAAGTGAATTGAATTCAATTACCCAATTACACATATGAATTAAATTCACATTTATTTTTCTATTCCAAATAGATGAATTGAATTCAATTTGAAACCCACTGCTCTTTATAAATTCAATTCAGCCTACAACCCACGTGAATTTAATTATAAATGATTGCTACTCTTATTTTTAAACGTTGAAATTGGAGTCTTCCAATCGTACCCACACAATACTCTTCAACACAATAACTTTATCACTGCAATAATACCCGCAACCACTCTTCTCCCATCTGACTACCCACGCAACAACAATAATAATCACGCAACAGTAGCCACTCCTCTTCATGTAACTACCCTTGTAGTTGTCAACGTAAAAGAACTACTGCTCATTCATGCATTTTTAAGCTTTCAAATTATAATAATTTTTTATTATTTTCATAACTCAATCTAGCTTAATATTATTTGTAATCAATTTTTTCTTTTCAATTTAATATTGAACTTTTTTTTAATGATATTACTTATAATGAAATTAATGTTTATAAATTGTTCATGTAAGTGTAAATGTTTATTATTTAATAAGATTATTTTTTAGTCAAGGGTTAAAATGTCATATAAAAAAAGATAATTGAATTTATTTTGATTGTGATCTAAACAGAATAATTGAATTCAATTCTAATATCTAAACACTATAAATTAAATTCAATTCAATCTCATTAATGTAATTGAATCCAATTCATTAATAAATTCAATTCGAAAATTTTCGAACACCCCGTAAAGGATAAATTTTTGGAATGAGAAGAGGAAAAGAAGACCGTAATAAGATTGTTGCCGTGAAACTCTCCTCCGTAACAATATCCATAGTCTACACATGGTTTCTGAAACATTGTAGCATTAAGATGATTAATTGAACTGCTGAATGTGCCAAGCGACAACGTCCGCGTAGGGAAGATTGCCTCCAAAAATATCAAGAGCACTGCCCACAGTCACATCTACACGTCCTTTGCCTGCAGTTTTTATCTTCTCCAAATCATCCATTACAGTCACACCACCAGCATATGTCACCGGAATCTGATAGATATTGTCATAATATAATGCATTAGTAATAACACTACAAAACTATCACATGTATTACGAGGCAGACTAATGCCCACAGTCGCCTATGCAAAAGTTATTTTACTGACCGGTGAGTGCTTGCCAAGCAATGCTACGAGCTCTTCATCAATCCCCAACCTGCAGTTACAAACAATTAGGAAATAAATCTCATTCTGGGGGACAGAATTGATGGAATGGAAAAGGCCACTCATGGATAGAAACAAGTACGAAGATCAAAGAATTTGATCAATAACCCTTTTCTCACAACTAAATGTAGCAGCAGGAGACAAAGAAAGAGCTAATCAGATGAATCTCTGGCAAGAAATCAGAGCATTCAACTCAGGGATATGTGTTCGCATGGCCACAGATTACTGAAAATGCTAAAGTTGGTACGCATGTACAAAGAATGAATGCAGCAACATTAGTTTCTCCGATTAAAGATTAATTTTACACGTAAATATGCTGTCTACGAATTATAAGGGAGATATAGTCTTACTTTTTCCCTTCAACATCAACCCCATGAACCAAAAACTCATCTGCGTAGTTGGCGAGAAATTCCAGTACTTCCTCATTAAGATATACGTCAGTGAATTTCTGCCATCTGTCAGTGACAATTGCATATCTACCTTCCTGCAAATCAGGACGGCATATAAGACGCTAAAAAACATACAACTGAAGATTATTATACTCTTCAGTTGCCAAAAAAATTTTTCAAATTTACTCTGCATACTATTTTCTCCATTACTTTTTTTCTCCAAAACCTAAAATATGCCTGCATTTTTATTTGTTTCAGTATCCTGCTTAGCAATAAATTATCCAGACGCAATCCTCAAAGGAGGAATGGTAGCAAGATTATAAAATCTCATTTGAAAGATAACCTGAAATTCAAGTTGAATTCACCCTAAACGCCATTTAACACCATTTAACACAGAAAACAACATATGGATAATTAATTATACACTTCAAACCTTCTTTCTGCAGCTAAGGTCCAATACAAGTCTCTGCCTCCCAACAACATGGACAAGATCCTTAAGTCTTTCCAGATCCAATTGCCCATTGTTAAAAACATACTGCAAGAGTACCAGGATAAATTAAAATTAAATAAAAAGTCCAAATGTGATTCACGGGTACATGCCCATCCAGTCCCAAAGGCAATCAATATACAAAAATGAAACTAGAGTTTGAACTTTCTGCAGGAGGTAACATAAACAATAGTTCAAGTTTTTCCTCAATTAACCTTCGAGAATCTCGTGTGTAAATCAAAAGATAGATATATCTTCATTATCTACCGCAGAGGTAAGTTGATTCTTCAAATGAGTTTTCAATAAACAGAGCATTGGAAGTGTAGTTAATTATACGTGTGTTAACAGAAAAGTATGTCAATCAGAAAAACACAAGGCAAACACATGCAGAAAGAGCAGCTAAATTTGAAGTTTAAAAAAATTAGAATTTTTGCAAGAAAATAAATAGAAGAATAACATACTGAAGTAACAATGACGTGGCTTGCTCCTTCCTTTATGTAATTTAGTGAATTCTCCGCATTGATACCACCTCCAACTTGCAGGCCGCCTAGATATTTCCAACCCTCACAGTAAGTTCCAGCAGAAGAAAAAATCTGTAAGTATTGAACATACTATCAACAATAAAAGTGACAACGCTTTCTGTAGGCACTTGACTCATATGGAACCATTATGGGTTTGAGCATGACACCATCCTTGTGTATGCAATGCATTAAACCCCCAGGGTAACTAGAAATCAGGTCAATTATACAAAGGAAATTGGCATGCAGAACTTTTTTGTGAAGGTAATATCTTCTAACATGCAAAAGAGAATGAAACTATTTTAGTTCCTAGAATAAAAAGAACTATTTTCTCAAGCAATCACAAACATTTGATCACATAAAGGAAATCAAACTTTAGTGCCAGAAATGAAAGTTTTAACACAAGGAAACTGAGATATGAAACCATAATATGTTTAAAAGAACATGTATATTTTGAAAAGGAGAGACCAGAGACGTGAGGATTTCGTTTACTTCTCTATAAATCTTTGATGAGGAGCATTGTTATGGTTTAATATGAGCAACAATAGTATCAGCTTCAGTTGCAATATAAGAAAAATAAGCCAATGTATATGGCTTAGCTTAATATTCAATTAACAGAGATATCTTATGAGAACTACTGTCATTGCAGCAAATCACAAAAATTAAATCACCTTACCTGGAATCCCAACCAAAAGGACCATAAATAACTATTATGATATTTAATTATCATAGGGACATATGGGGAATAGGGAGCAAAAGAAAGAAGTAAAAGACAGTGACCTACCTGGATAAGCATGCAACGCTTCAATGGCTGCAGCTTGGCTCAAAGGATCAGCTCCAAGCATGATTACATGGCCTCCCATAAGCCCATCCTCCTCATACAGATTTGCAAACTCTGCTGCTGACTTTTCTGACTCGAAATTTGTCACTAGAATCGCCTTTTCGTCCATTGAATCCCGAAGGGTAGACCCAACAATTTGTTTCACTTTCCCCTGATATGTAAACAAACAGCAAAATGAGACAACTTTTAACTTGGAGAAGTAGATGGTCTAGCCTTAACCCATATTCTCTAATTCCTGGGTGAAATTTCAGAGTTAAGGGAAATATCAACTGATCATTAATAAAGATAATGTATTAAAAGTAATCCAACTGCGAAATTTATGGACAAACGCGAAGATTCTGCTTGACAACGCTAATCAGAAAGAACACATCTTATACCCAAAAGCAGGAGAACGTATTAAAAGCACTGAAGTTGAAATACGTTAAAAGTACTGAAGTTGAAATACCTTGTGTATATCTATACAGGGTCGGAATCGAACTGCGCATTTTATGGACAAACACGAAGATTCTGCAGCAACAATTTTTTAATCTAAAGAAGTTAAAATCTAAAGAAAAAAGATTTGGAAGCGGACATACTGGAGACGGTAGAAGGCAGATAACTAAGGTACTTGCTGTGCTTTAAAGAGACGTATAATGAAGATTTGGATTTCCAGTGCAGTAGACTGAGCTCATAGTATGAAGCGGCGTCAAAGCTGCAAGCTTTCATTGTGTTTGGGCTACTTGTTGGGACGGGGTGAGTATACAAGACCGTTTTAACTCATACCTTACAGCCTGTTTGGAATGTAGGGAATTGAATTCAATTTCTTTGTTTGGAACCAAATAATATAGATGAATTGAATTCTTACATGGGTTTAAAACCCACCTCCTTTGTATGTTCAATTCACGCTATCATTCACGTGAATTGAACTCCTTTGGCTGCGTCATTTTTTTTTTTTGGGTTCCAAATGAGAGAAAACGAAAGACCTACCGTGATGCTCGTGAACCATACAGACAAACCCAACTGCCGACGTCCCGTTTCGTCTGTGGAACTTGACTAGCCGAGAAGAGATCGAGAAGAACGTGGTCGGGAACCAAAGAGAGATCGGAGGAAATGTGAAGTTTGAAAGACCCAAAGCCTAGC
>JAOQMQ010000004.1:21378733-21401285 GCA_027563845.1 Erythroxylum subrotundum | reverse complement strand
AGATTCTGTTCAAACAGTAATCCTTCGCACTGCTCTGTCCGTTTAACGGACAGTGGTGTCCGTTTAACGGACACATTATGTTGAAATAGTGCACTTTTGTCAATCCATGTCCGTTTAACGGATAGTCATGTCCATTTAACGGACAGGCTCGGGAATTACTGTTCATTTGACTTTTTCAAGAGAAAAATCAGGGTTTTGGGACTTTCATGAGCGTTTTAGTTATGTATATTTTCCTTCTAATGGTAATAAAATGAATCCAATTTAACGTCTAAATAAGGATTTTTGGCATTCGGACCAAGAAAGGTCCAAGTTAAGTATATGTTCAGGAATTTTGTCCTAGTCAGTTGGGCTCTGAAAGCGGGGTCCATCATATGGATCCAAGGTCAATGTATGATAAAGTCAGGTCTCAGTCAGAATCTTGTCTCAGCTAGTTGGGTTCCAAGTCGGGGTCCAATAGTCTCACTTTCAATGTGCCAGCCAGGGCCAGTGCCTCGGGAATGGGTCTCAGCAGGGCTCATGCCCCGGGACCGTTGGGCTCCGAAAATGGGGTCCGACAAAACCTGTGCTAGTCTTTTTATGTTATATTAACATCCAGTTTTAATAAAATAATGACTAGGAAAAATTTAGGAATAATAAATAAATGTAATATGAATCTTATAATTATAATTCCATTATAATTTAATTTCAATACATAATTATCTCATGAATTTTATCATATACATCTAAGTATGTATAAAATAAATAACACTTTTAAATTATTTTTGTCACTAAACTAAAACTAACCGATTGGCTATAAGGCATAAATCAACATAGATTAATTACAAATAGCATTATGATTGTGTAAACGTTTAGAAGAACTGGTAAAAAAGGAATAGATCTTATGAGGCGGTTAGTGGCTATTTCTAATCATTACTTGTTATATCAGTAATAGATATTATTTTGGGAATGATAATGACATAATTTTATAATATAACAAGTAAATGAGTAAAATTAATATTTATTAAATTTCTTCGACAAGTGTTAAAGCGCTTGCTACTTTAGTCTTTTTTTTCGTTATGTTTTCCATGGTGCATTAAAGAACCTGAATATAAACAACTCAAATTTCTCTTAAATTCTTTATTTGACTAATAATTAACAATCTTGATAGCTCAAACAAAAAACTACACATGAGCTAATAGGGAATCTGAGTACGACAACCAAATCAACCTACTTAAGATATCAAGTATAACTGGGTCAATTACATAATAACACAAAAAGAAACAAATAATAAAACTCATATTATCAACTTATATTGGGAGATTTTTTAGGTTATGTGAATCTCAAATCAAAATACTATTTTCACTCAAGTTTTAATTTCAAATAATTGAGTTAATGATTGTTATCTTATAATGTTCCTAGAAGCATGAATGATTTGATATATATATATATATATATACCCACCTTTTATATAGAAGGCAGTACAAATAATAAGTATTTTTATAACGAGAAAGAGATAAAATGATTTAAGTTATAACATACTAATTTCACCTTAGTATTGATTCATTAGTCAAGATATTATATAATTCTATTAGATGTATGATATAGTGTTATCATCTTCTCAAACAGGTTATTAGATAAGTATAAAACTAAAAAAATTTATCATCTAGTCCAATTATACATGAGTAAGAGATGAAAGGTTTAAAAAAATCCATATCCTTGTTACTAAAATAATTATATCTTTAATATAATTATATGGGACAATTACATTATTATTGTTATTAAAATAACTGCTTAAGACAATTAGTCAAGCAAATGTTATAATTAAGTTTTTATTGACTTCAAAATAAGATAACAAAAGATAAAAAAAAAAATAAAAATAAAAGTGTCCTAATGGCTGAAGAATTCTCAATTATGAAATAAGTCCTTTAATTAGATATAATTTTGCCGATTTTATCATATTGGTAGCTGGGAATGTACAAATAATGAATTAAAAGGGGTAGAAAGTAAGAAACGGCAGAAGTAAAATGGCTTAAAAGAAAAATGGGGGGTAGAACGATACGAGATGTTGTACACGGCCTAGGCCTCAGAGGTGGTCTTTGGCACGCACAGACCCTCCGTAGCTTAGTTGACGATGCTTCATTAAAAGAATATATCTAACCATGTCGCGATCATCGTTGATTCGCCGGATTACGCCTTTCTTCGCCAACCGGATTCGACAGAACCACAGGCTTCTCAGCTCCTCCTCCGCTCTTCACGAACCTACTTCTTCTACTTCTCCAGACGACGATTCCATTCACTTGACTGAAAATTGTATTCAGGTACATCCTTTTTTCTTGTCGAATTTGTGACTGGTTTCTCCTTTTTAGCTTATTGGTTTTTATGGGGTTCGTCTCGTATACTTTATTTCATAGTTGGAAAGTTTTTTTTTTTTTTCGTTTGATTTGTGAACCGATGAAGTAAATTGTTTCCTTTTTTCCTTGTTCTTTTCATTTCATTGTTTGATTCATTTGATTAGAATCTGTCAAGTAGAGGGTTCTCAGTTCAAAAATAGAATAGAGTTGTTTTGCTTTCCAACTACGCAAAACCATCAAGGGATATCTTTGTTGGGAAAATCACATTTATATCAGCTTATGACAGAATCAGCTACCAGCTGATGCAATCGGCTGTTTGCTAAACAGGGCTGTTTTGCTAGCCCTTGTTTATGTACACCTTTTTAGTGTTTAATGCTCCTCTATATGTATAATTCAGATAAAATTTGAAGATCGGATTAGGTTTGGCTGGAAGTAAAACTTGGGCCTCTGTTCTTTCACGAATTTCATATTTATTTTAGCCTTCTGATTGACTTTGCAATTGCCTGCAGAGGATGAAAGAACTTCAAGCCAGTGAGGGAGCAACAGAGAGAAAATTGCTGCGGTTAGGTGTTGAAACTGGTGGATGCTCTGGTTTCCAATATGTTTTTGACTTGGATGATAAAATTAACCATGATGACAGGTTTGAGAAGATTGTTAACTTCCTGTCTTCTTGCATTCTTTCTTTTTGTTGCTTAACTACAAAAGGATCAAATGCATCCCCCATTTGTAGTTTTCTACTGATTTCATGTCCTTTTCACAGAGTCTTTGAAAGGGGAGGAGTCAAACTGGTAGTTGATAATATTTCATATGATTTTGTGAAAGGAGCCACTGTTGACTATGTTGAGGAACTGATCCGCTCAGCTTTCGTTGTAAGCAATTTCATCTTCCCTATTCGTGTAATGATATTGTTTCTAGTTATAGGATTAGAGAAGAAATTTTCACGCAAGCCTGAAAATTCATCAAGGTTATTGTCATGTCAATATTCCATCAGTCTCTGCCTGTCATTCAATGCATAAGAACTTGGTAGATAACAAGTTGTCATGTTAACGTGTATTATGGTACTTAAAGTTTGCTTCTCATGGTTACTTGAGGTATACCTACATTTACATTGATTGCCTGTGCCATGTTCTTAGTATTTCAATCTGAGTTTTGATTTTCTAAACTTGACATTTCCCTTCGTGCTTTGGTGCTTTTTCTTTAAGATAAAATTACTGGAGGTATAATGTAAGACATGACATTGCTACCACAACAGAAGAAGACTAAAGCCAGCATCTAACTTTTACTTGCCTCTCTACATAGGTGACCATAAAGAATGAAGCATTGGTTTGGATATCAACAAATGAACTATTGAAATGATTGTTTATTGGTTTAACTGCTCAATTGCTAATGGAAATGCCATTATAGAGAGATTAGGTTATATACTGAGAATAATCCAAATTCAGAATTTACTTCTATAGCTTTTCTGCTAAAGGCCAAAATTAGATTTGATACCTTATGCATACTTGTGAGTTCACTCTTGGGTTGTTTCTTGATACTAATTGTTGCTCTCTTAAATGGTTCATGGCTAAAAACTGTGTTTTGAATTCTGATTTCATGTCTAGGTGGCCACAAATCCAAGTGCTGTTGGTGGATGCAGTTGTAAAAGTTCTTTCATGGTGAAACAGTAACAATTTGGAGCTATTCCACACATTACCAGCTTGATTTTACAATGCCATACTAATCTGTTGTTATTCTAATATTCTTTTCAATAGCTAGCATTTGTGCACAATTGTTGTGCCAATTTCTTGTGTACCAATAATGTAACGAGGCTTTTTTGCAGTTATGTCCAATTGTAGAACCTTGATTATCAACAGTACATTTATAATCTTAGAATTGGACCAAAATTAGTGGCATTCCTTGGCCATTTGCCGAAGTACGCTCCTACTTTACATTGGTGGCCGGTCACTAGATTTGAGTCCGTGTGTGGACATTGCCACCTTCGCCCTAACAAGAGCATGTCTTGATAAGGGTTAATATGTTCCACTTCAGCGATCTTGCAGGTAGTACTTGAAGATTTGATAGGTGTACATTGCCACCTTCGCCCTAACAAGAGCATGTCTTGATAAGGGTTAATATGTTCCACTTCAGCGATCTTGCAGGTAGTACTTGAAGATTTGATAGGTGTCGTATCTCGTTTCAACATCTAATTCGTTTTAGAATATGGATAACCGGTTTGATAAGGAACTCTCCAGTAAGGGAAGGCTGGTCTAGACTGTCGAGGCAGTCTAATGCAATAAATAAAACAACATTGGAAATCTTCAAATCCAGAAGCCGAAGACCATTACTAGAAACCAGCCTTGTGCTCTCAAGGAACTGTACTTATTGCAACAGTGAGAAATTCTACCTAAAGTATAGGTGGTTTCTCCATATCTTTCACTTGAAACCTCAAATTAGTTCGAAAAAGAAATTGGAAACCCATTATTCAGATGGCCTTTGGCCCGAAACTGGAATGTCATCAACAAAAGAATGCAGCAAAGAACAAAAGGGCTTCAAAACATTCAAAATTGGGAAACCTTTCGTCCAAAGGAAAATGTTAGTATAAGAGAAGAAAAGCTATAGCAACTTCATAAGTGCTGAAACAAACTAGATTTTGCATCAGCTTTAATGTATAAATCGTGGTTTTTGTCATACACAGAAAGTAAACTATTATTCAAATGGATTTGACACATGTTTCTCCTAAAGTTATTCAAAATTTATCAGAACGCTTGAAACATTACAAATGCAATTGGGTGACTATCTAAGACAAGTTGAACCAGACAAAATAAAAGTTTTATGTTGCCTTTTGAATCAACTGCTAATAGATCAGATGGTAGCAATTCAAATACCCAGCCAATGCAGAATATTGAATAAGAAAATTGTTAACAACTATCGCTTACAAGGTCATAATGTACTCTTCATGCTAGACTCGATGCAAATCACCAACCATAAAGGGCATAAACTGATAGAGAAAAAACATCATTTTAAAGTACGTAATGCACAAAATAAATCATCCCAATTCTCTAGAGTGGCTGAAAAACAAGGCCAGTCTAAAGGACATCTGAAGGAGATTATGAATGTAGTACATAATGACTGCACAACTTTCATTGATAATCAAATTGTATCGATGAAAATGTTAACATTTATGATACGGCAATTTCTATGAGAATAGAATTTGGAAATGAACAAATTATGATTTAGCTTTTAGTAGGTGATTCAAGAACAGGAAACAAATTACAAGAGAGAGAAGAACAGGAAACAAATTATAAGAGAAACAAGTACAAAGAAAGTTCTTCGGATTAAAATTTTAGGTCCTTCGACAGTTAATAACATTAGTTGTTACTGATAACTGCTTAATTGACTATATATTTACTCTCTAATGCTTAATGATTAATATTATGTGATGCTTAAGATACTTATTTTGATTCATATTTTATTTTAGGTACAAGTGGGAGGAACAAGAATCAAAATAAGCTAAAAACATATCCTTCGAGTCATTATATCGATGTTCAATCTTATTTAACTTCTTGAAGTAAAAAGGAGATGAATTAGGGTAAAGATGGAATAAAGAACAAAAGAAATGAATTTATTGCAACTTTCACGACCATGTACTGGACCGAGTAACTTAGTGGAAGCATGTAAGAGCGTGAAGATGTAGTTTCAGCCATTTCTGTAACCTATACAGTCATATGTGGACTTACACAGTTGTGTATACATGGACTTGTAGCTATGAACATATAAGGTCAGGAATTTTGAGAAAAATGACACACACAGTCACATACATGATCGTGTATTGTAGCGAAATCCTAATTTTTATTATAAAAGTGCATTTAAGAGGCCAAATGAGGCATGAAGAGACTAGAGATGAAAAAGGGAGTTAGATTCATTACACTTTCGAGAGCTATGAGTAGCTAAACTTCATCCTTCCAATTTAAAGGGGATACCGAGGTCGATGAATATATGTAGGCATTGATTAATCTAGTGATGTTATTCTTAATTCTCTTTTGGAATTGATCATATTATTCTATGATTAATGTTTTGGGATTTATGTATGAATGATCTAGATCTAGATATTCCAAATAGATTATTCATGTATGAACTCATTGCCAGAATCTAGATTGCAATATGTAATCATTATACATCTGATTCATTTATGGTAAACTGATGATCAAGCATCATTAGGGATAACATAGCATAGGTAAATGACTCGAGCTTATGTGGTTGTCGCTTAGATTAACTTGTTTTCCTATTACATAATGTGGTTGTCACACTAAATTTAGAGAGCTTATTCAAAGTTATCTGATGGATAGATCTAATTAAATAGCTTATTTTAATTAGATGCAACCTAAGGAAAAAATGGGATTAACAAAGCTTGTTGTTAATTTACAGTTAATAGTTTTAAAGAGAGGTACGAGAATAACATGACGATTGATTTGCTCATTTATATGAAGGTTGAGATTGAACTGTAAACTGGATTCAAAACCTATTGGCTAATTTTTATCAATTTTGTATTGTTTGAATTGATTTACCTTCAATAGTTTAGTTTTAAATTATTTTGTTAACCAAATTCAACCAAACCCCCCTCACCCTCTAGTCCTAATTCATTCATTACAAAAGCTAAACACATATTCTATATAGATACAATCCTTGTTCACCGCTACTACAAATCTAGTTATGCATCGTTATATATTATTTTCTAGTGTATTCCACGGGAACTAAGAATCTTAGCATCATTTCCGGGGAGTGAAATGATTTAGATTTAGATTTTGAAATTAATTGGCGTATATATATTTATATATATTTGTTTTTAATTGGTTTTTACAATTATTTCTTGATCTTTTATGCTTGCTAATGTTTGTGTATAGTAATGAAGAGATCTCCTCATCAAGACCTTGTACAATTTGATCTTGAGATCGAAAGGACACTGTGAAGGTTGCTAGGGAAACTAGAACAACTACAAAAATACAATGTGGAATTGAACTTGAGGAAGCCATGTCCAATCTGAGAACTCTAAGAGAGTTGTCTATACAGAATTGACCCAAAGACCCTTATGCATTACTTTTCTAAATTTAGCTGAACATATTACTTTTGAGCATAAGTCTAACTTAATCCATTTTTGTCTAATTTTCATAGTCTTGTAGGTGAGGATGCTCACAAGCATCTCAAGTATGAAACCTCCAGGGGTGACAGACAAGTAGATTATGTTGAGAGCCTTTTCATTTTCACTGATGGATACACCAAAAGACTGTTTTAATTTTTCTACAGGGAGCGTTAGTATATGGATCGAAATTGTTTTTGAAAAGTACTTTCTATCATCAAAGATAGTCAGCACAAGGAAAGAGAATTACAAGATAATTCAATATCATGCAAAATCCCTTTATAAATATTAGGAATGCTTCAAGAATTTGTACACCAACTTCCCTCATTACAATATTATAGAACAACTCCTTATCTAATACTTATACGAATGATTATTGCCTGTGGATAAGAGCTTGGTAAATGCAACAAGTGGTGGATCATTGTGTTAAAAGACTCCTATAAAGGCTAGAAATTTAATCGAGTAAATGGTGGTTAATGCTCACCAATTTGGAATTTGCAACGATGTTCATAGGGTAAATGAGGTAAACATTTTGTCTATAAAACATCATTTAGATGAACTAAACTTTTTTATTAGAAAAATTGATGTAGGAAAAGAATAGGTGAAAGCTTATGTTATATGTACAAAAAGTGAACCATTTGACAATTGGGTGTCCAACTTTGCAAGATGAAAGCATAGAGTATGTGAATATTGCAGAGAAATTTTTTCCACCAATATAACCTATATTCCTATATCTATAACCTATGTTGGAAAGATCAACCAAACTTGAGCTATGGAGGGAATGAGCAACATAACTACTTCCCATATAAGTTATAGGGAGCATAGTATTTTTAACCTAGACCACAAGCCTCTTCTTCCAATTTAGGTACATCTCTTGAAGATATAGTTAAGTCTCATACCACTTATACTCTGCAATTCCAATAGGATGTAAACAATTTTAGCAAGAGGCAAGAACTCAATTTTAATACACAAGGTCAAGCATTTGGAGAGGATGATAGGTCAGATGGTAGTGGCTACCAACCATTTAGAATCATAAAGATGGGTTAGATGGTAGTGGCTATCAATCGTTTAGAATCATAAAGTGGAGGGAAGTTTCCATCTCAACCCGAGGTAAATCTAAAGAATGTTGGTGCAGTGAACTTAAAGAGTGGTAGAGAGCTTAAAGATCCCAAGAGAACCCTATCAAGGATGGTCAATAAAGATGAGATTGAGGAGTTAGGAGAAGAAGTAAATCCCTTGTTTAACTCAAAGGTAAAATTTGAATGTCCCAATGTGGTTAATATTAACCCTCCACTTTTTCCTAGCAGGTTGGCGAAATCAAATAAGGAGGAAAAGGATAAAGAGACATTTGAGACCTTTTAAAATGTAGAAGTAAATAGACCTTTGTTAAACGCAATAAAAAAGTGCCTATGTATCTAAAATGTCTCAAGAAATTTTGTACCAATAAGAGAAAGTTGAGAGGTAATGAGAATGTCATGATGGGTGGGAATGTTTCTATGATCTTTAGAAAGAAAATACCTCCAAAATGCAGGGATCTAGGTATGTTTACCATTCCTTATAAGATTGGTAACATTATAATTAAAAAAGCTATGCTAGATTTCATAGCATCAATCAATGTTATGCCTCACTCTATTTATGTTTCTTCGAACTTAGGCCCTTTAAAAGAGACCAATGTTATCATACAATTAACTGACCATGCTGATGCTTACTCGAATGGACTAGTTGAGGTTGTTTTAGTGTAAATGAATAATTTGGTATTTTCTACAGATTTTTATGAAGTGGTTATGAATGATGAAACCTCATATAATCTCATACCTATTTTACTAAGGAGATCATTTCTTAGCATGACTCAAACTAAAATAGATGTTCATAAGGGCACCCTCAAAATGAAATTTGATAAGAACTAATTCATTTCAATATTTTTGACACTATGAAACATTGTCAAGAAGATCATTTCATTTTTCTTATAGATATGACTGATCCCTTAGTGGAGAAAATGTTTAAGTTAAATTGCATATATCAATTAGAATCATTTTTGACCAAGTATATGAAGTTGGAAGCCACTGATGAAATTGAGTTGGGAGGAGCTAATTAAGAAGGAACCTACCTTACATTCTTTGGAAACCTCTCCTGTAAGCTACAAATATGCTTCCATATAGTTACCTATATCTTACCAGAGGCTATTACCTTATGATGTGTAGGTATTTGATATGGAGCTAAAACCGCTCCCATCGCACTTGAAATACACATATTTGGGAGATAATCAGGCTCTTCCAGTTATCATTTCTTCAATTTTAACTTCTGATCAAGAAGATAAACTGATTCGTGTATTAAGAAAGCATAAGAAGGCCATTAGATGGATAACTACCTATATTCGAGGAATGAGCCTTTCTATATGCATGCATTGCATTTTGCTTGAG
Source organism: Erythroxylum subrotundum (assembly GCA_027563845.1). Lineage (NCBI taxonomy): Eukaryota > Viridiplantae > Streptophyta > Magnoliopsida > Malpighiales > Erythroxylaceae > Erythroxylum > Erythroxylum subrotundum. Next base: position 21,391,422 of record JAOQMQ010000004.1, on the reverse strand, counting down.
GAGGATGCCAAGTCCACTAGATAACTAAAACGTAGAAAAGTCCTTTGATTCATGATCATGCATGTGAGTGGTGCATAACTGAAATGATATGCATAGTGATGTAATCTCTTGATCATGAAAGGTGTTTAGTGTACCTGTAGATTTATTTATTTTTAAACACAACTTGTGGAATTCTACCCCTATATGGTGCTTAAGATACTTATTTTGGTTTATATTTTGTTTTAGGTACAAGTTGGAGAAGCAAGAATGAAAATAAACTAAAAACATATCCTTCAAGCCATTCCATTGATTTTTGATCTTATTTGCCTTCGTGGAGCGAGAAGGAGAAGAATTAGGGTGAAGATGGGATAAAGAATAAAAGAAATAAAGTTAATGTAACATAGTAATGTATGAGACCTTGTAACTCACTAGAAAAGTGTATGAGTGTAAAGATATAGTTTCAGCAACTTTTGCAACCTACATGACCATGTACGAACTTACATAAGTGGCTCACTAAAAGCATGTACGAGCATGAATATGCAATTTCAGCCATTTATGGAACCTACATAGTCACGTATAGACTTATACAATCATGAAGTGAGCTACACAACTGTGTAAGTAGCCATGAGGCTCACTATGAACATTAAGTTCACAAATTTTGAGAAAAATGTAGCACATAGTTGCTTACATGCTTATGATCTGACTATGTGTTATGAGAGAATACTAATTTTTAGTATAAAAGAGCATTTAAGAGGCCAAATAAGGCAAGAAGATATTAAGTTGAAAAGAGGTTAGATTCCTTACGAGCTATACGGAGCAAAACTTCATACTTCTAATTCAAAGGGAAAATTGAGGTCGATAAACATGTTTAGTCATTGATTAATATAGTGATGTTGTTTTTAACTCACTTTTGGAATTGATTATGTTATTATATGATTAATGTTTTGGGACTTATGTATGAATGGTTTATATATTCCAATTAGATTATTCATATATGATCCCATTACCAAAATCTAGATTGCAATACATAATTATTGTACATCTGATTCACTTGTGAAGAGTAATGGTCTAGCATCATTAAAGATAACATATCATAGGTTCAATGATCTAAGCTTATGTGGTTGTTGGTTAGATTAACCTATTTTCTTATTACATAATGTAATTGTCACACTAAATCTAAAAAGCTTATTCTAGATTGTTTGATAGCTTGATCTAATTAAATAGCTTGTTTTAATTAGATAAAATCTAAGGAAAAACTCGGATCAATATAGCTTGTAATCTACAGTTAATAGTTTCAAAGAACAGTACAAGAACAAGATAATGATTGATTGTGCTCATTTATGTGAAGGTTGAGATTGAACCTCGAATTGGATTTTAAACCCACTAGTTAATTTTATTAATTTTGTACTGTTTGATTTGATTTACCTTCAATAGTTTACTTTTACTTTATTTTGTTAATCAAATTCAATTACAAAATCTAAACACACATTTTTTGTAGATGCGATCCTTGCTCACCACTACTATAAATTTAATTGTGAAGAGTTAGGTTTTATTTTCTGGTGTATTTTATGTGCATTAATTACTAACAAAAAAACCACCAAACAAAACATGACACCTATGACCAATCAAAAGTTTATTAAACCAAACTAAAGAACATTGAAGCTATGACTAAAACACTACCTAACCAAAGTCATTTTGGATACAACTCTATATTTCAACTTACAAACATTTTCCAAAGGATGATGTATAGGAATTAAAACCTTCTTCACATATCAGGTAATAGGGAATTCAAGTAAGGAAAAAGTTAGTGAACCATCATTTTAGTGTTCATCATAGTCATCGTGAATAATATTTTCTAAATTATCCTTACATACTATAAATTATTTACTGGCGTGTAAAAATAATTTAACTAATATTGATCATGATAACTTTGAAATGTTGGATGATAACTTTTAGAAAAACACAAAAAATAGTTAAGGAAAGATTTCTAGGAAAACAAGCTTATGTTTAAAAGTCCTTTAACTGGTGAATTACAATTAAATCCAAGTAATTGATTTGATTTATTTATATGTTAAATAATTACTTCTTGGATTGGTATCGGAGCATGTTTTTCATATGTATAAATTTTATCTCAATAAAATTGAAATTATGTTTTATATTGAATTAATGAAAAGGTAAAACTAGTATACATTATGTTTCTTTCTAATGAAGAAAGTAATTGATCTTATAAGTTAAAGTATATAGATACTTAAACTAATATGTGGGTGCTTATTAGAGAATAAGTCACTGAATTGACTCGAATATGAGGATTCCAAATGGAATATTACTTATGTATCGATGGTTTTCCTCATAATGATGGTTTTATAATTGATCCTTAAACTTGAGATTTTCTGGTATCTCATGTGAAAATTACTGTGTTTTGATGATACTTATGAACTGTACTAGGATAATTCAGTTGGTAACACCTAGATGCAATATCAACCATACGGAGATAGTTGAGTAAGTCAATAAAGGATTCTTCACTCTAAAGTAATTAGAGATAATGTTCTACTGTTATTGATTAGTAGTGATTTATGAAATTCTTTGTCTAGAATGAATTGATAATTGAAAAGACATTTTCAAATATTTATTATAAATCAATTACTAATTAGCAAGAATTGATATTATTGGGAATAAAATAGTAGACACTATATCCATAACTTGTCCAATTAGATATTGGATGACGAAAGAATTAAATTATACATCATAACCATGCATGGATAGGTTAAGTCAAACTATTTTGACATTCCTGATATTTGGGTGGTCATGATTGTTGCTAGACGTCAATCTTGATTTATGATTATAAAATGTTTAATAAGAGAATTAAAGATAATTTAAAAAGATTTTTAATTTATTTAATTCTAATTGTGAATTAAAATTAGAATTTATAATCATTTCTAATATATTAGGAACCTAATGAGTCACACATTAAAGATCAATTTTTGAGAGAAAAATTAGTTTTAATTAAGTTAGACTTAATTATAAAGTTTGTGAAACTTTAGAGATCTCATATTTGATTTTCTTGAAATTAAATTATTTATAATTAGAGTTTGACTTTAATTATAATTAAGATATTTACTTTTAATATAGATTATAAAAACCCTAATGTTTTTTCTATAAATAGGATTAAGCATCAAGGAGTTAGCACTCCTACTTAATTCTTCTTAAGAGTTGAGAAACTGTTTTGTGGATACCGTTAAAGGCTAGATATATGAACAACTCGCGATTGCCACATTGAAGAGCTTTCAAAAGATTTCAACAAGAAAATCAAATTAGGTACGAATTCTTACTTTATGATTCAAGTTATTCAATTATCGATATTCGATTGAAAATCATAAAATTTTATATTTTCTACTACGCCCGTGATTTGATCACTGTTGATTTCTAACAGCAATATCAGAGTCTCCTTTAATTGTTTAATTTGAATTAAGCATTTGATTGTTATTAATTTGAGAAAACAAAAAGGCTTTAAGATTTAACTAATCTCGAAAGTGTTTTATGCCACTCCCTTTTGTTTGCTTCCGCAAAATTTTAGTTTGCCTGTTGCTTGCGTTTGTTCTGGCTTATGCATCTAAAAATTGGTCATTGCGCATGGGATGATTCTGGAAACTGTATAGGCCTATTATTTTGTTCTGGAATGCATGTGTATGCGTCCACATTTTTTTTTGTTTTGTGTAATACTACCCGTATCTGCTGCCTATGTTTATATTGAAATTTTGGCTTGTACTGCCTGGTTAAAAAATGAATCATTGTGCACTGGAGGGTTAGCCACCAGTGGCGAACCGTCGCTAGTGATGGGTTGACACCAGTGGCAACTCGCCATTGGTGAAGAGGGCAGTTAACGCCCTTAACTGGAACAAGCAAAGAGGGGAATCACCATCGGCTAAGAAGCAGGTAGGGCGGCGTGGACAGATGATCAGCAAGGGCAGCAACGCGCAGAAAGCGATGAAACCCTATCACCTGTGAAAACATGCGCCTAACGTTTCGGAAAAGCGTCTGGGAGCAGACGGGCTAGTGCGTGCGGTCGACGTTTCCTGTTGACTGAGATAGGTTTCTGATGCAGACTTTCTTTTATTTGATATTTAATTAATGTTTTTAAAGCCTTAATTTTAATTAAATTAATTTAATGAAGATTAAATTGGTTTATATTCCTAGTAAAATTGAAAAAGTGTTTTTCTAATTGTTTGAAAAATTGTTTTAAAGGAAAATTTATTATTAGGAATATTTTCAAATTTAGTTTAATTTTTCAAGAGTTGAATTATTAAATTAAATTATTTATCAAATCAATAATTAGAATCAAGCAAAGGTTTAGATGATTTTTTTTCATAATTAGATTATGTTAGAAATTATAAATATAATGAGATTATATTATTTTTTTGTGAGATCAAAGTTTTTAAAATTTTAAATCCCTCAATTAAATATTAAGTACATATTAATAGAACGATATTATTTAAGAATAAATTCATAATTCTATTTGTTGCATGGCTTGTTGAGCAAACTCAAGGTCAATTTAAGTCAAATATGTTTTACCTTAAATTAATGGGTCCTACTTAACTAAATGTATGATTTGGATGAGCAAACTCATGTTTCGTATGGATTTAGAGGCAGGGTTAAGAATAATATATATGATATATTTTGGCAAAGAGTTTCGCCTAATAGATCTAGTAGTCACATAAGATGTGATTGATAAAGTTGTTATCTACTTAGTTTAAATTTAGTTAGTTTGCTATCAATATTTTTTAATAGGATCTTAGCCTACTAGAAAATTATTTGATAATTTCTTAATTTAATAGTGACGACTATTATTTTAAAAAAAAATAGTGGGAGTATCAAATATTCATTAAAGTCCTTATCTTATTTAAATTTCGGGTACAAACAAATATTTGTTTTTTTATGTCTTTCAGTCATTGAATCAAAAGATCAATATCGATTTGATGTTAAGGAGCATCATTAATGCTAACAAGCTGACTAGACCTAACTTCTCATACTAGTTTTAAAACTTGAGAATTGTTCTCAAGCAAGAAAAGAAGCTATATGTTCTTAACACTCCAATTCCACTAGATCCTAGTTCAGATGCGAATGATAAGGCTTGGAAAAGGTATCAACGTTATATTAATAACATTTAACAAGCTACATGTGTGATGTTAGCTAGCATATCTCTAGAGCTTTAGAGGCAGCATGAGAGCAAGGATGCATCTACTATGATTATGCATCTCAAAGAGTTGTTTAGTGCAGAAAGCAGGGTAGAGAGGTATCAATTCTCTAAGGAACTATTTCAGTGCAAGATGGTAGAAAGATCTTCAATCAACTTACATATGTTGAAGATGTTTGGGTATATTGAAAAATTAGCCTAATTAGGTTTTTTCATGGACCATAAGTTAAGCGTTGATTTGGTGCTGCAGTCTTTCAGTTTGAACTTTGCATAGTTTTTTATGAACTTTCACATGAACTAAAAGGTTATGTCATTACCCGAACTATTGAATATGCTCAAGGTTGTGGAAGAAGAAGCTAGTTTTATTTTCGTTGTGGAATCTTCTAAAAGCAAGAAAAAGGGCTTAAAGAAGAAAGAAGACAAGAAATAGAAGGCTTCTACTAATCTAGTGAAGCCAAAAGGAGGTGTCAAGAAGAAAAGTAATGACAAAGGGACATGCTTTTGTTGGATCTGAAAATAAAACATGCAAGATTTAGCTAAACCGATAGATTTCAAAACTTTTTTAGAAATCAAAACGCAGCGGAAGTAATGTAACCAAATCAACATCCCAATCCACACATGATACGGTATGTGGAAAATAATTATCATACAAACAAGATGGAGATTATATTATCGACTCCTTCATTACAGCTTTAACTCCTTGCTGTGTTATCTTATCCTTGGCAATGTATCCTCTCCTAGGTGATGTATCCTCTTCTCGTTATTGTATCCTCGACCAACTCGATCTACCACTTGTTCTTCTTGGACAACTTGGTTAACAAGATCCTTTGGTAGGAAAGGAGAAGAAATATTTTTGAGGAGATTTTTCTTAGAAGAAAGAAGCCAAAGATGAGACACCTCTCATGCAAATTTCGGCTAACACATGCAAGAAAGGAGAGAAAGAGTAAAAAATGCAAGAACACCTTCTTACACCTTGTCAATTTTAGTTATGCTGGAAAGGAAAGAAAGTGAAGAGCATCCAATGCATCACTTCTTTCTTTAATAAAACATAAAGAGGCCATTACATGAGACTCTTCTCATTTGTTTTAAGATGACTATATGAAAAGACCAATAACCTAAAATGACATATCAATTTTTGGTTTTTTATGATAAAAGAAGGAAGATGATCCATCAAATGCACCTCTTTCTTCTTTAATCAAATGAATGCTAAAAGGTTACATTACATGCCATCATTAAAAGACAACCATTAAACCATTTAATTGTAAGATCATTACTCCATTTAATGATGATAAAGAATAATAAAAACCATCTTAATTTAACAATTCAATGCTAAATGTGCAACTGCACATTCAACCATTAAAAATCGAAATTCCCTTTCATTTCTTTAAGAATTTTGTTTTAGTATAATTATTCTAATTAATTAAGTTAAACCAAAGTCTAGCCCATTTCTAAATGTTCATTTGGGCTTCTAATTAACCATTAATTAGTGCAAGCCCAACATTCAATCATGGGCTTTAAAACCTCCATTTATATTCTTACTTTGCTTGATAACCTTCCTTGAAGCCAAGTGGAGAATCTTATTAGACTTAGATAATTCAAGCTCTAATAAGCCCAGAATTAATTTAATCTCATTAGAATTAATTCCAGCTTATTAACTAAATGTCATTCCACTAAAGACAATTAGTTGAACTGTTGAATTATTAAATATTATGAGAATACATGTATCAAATAAGACGTCCAATTGTAAACTCTATTATGAACCTTATTATAGCCATCCGCACAATAAAGGGTAAAATTACCGTTTTGCCCATATGTTGGTTTTTCCTTCTAGATCTCCCGTTTTACTCTATATGGTGATTAACACACCAAATCTCATCTTAGTGTTAAGACTTGACGGGTAGCTAGTCCATCAAACTATTGGCGCCAGTTAGTCGTGTAGCTCACTTACATGATCGTTAGGATATAGGGGGGCTAAAATTTTATCTTCGCAATCCTACACACTTTCAAAGAGTTATATGGTCCTATATATAGTCGTGTAGGTTGCAGGAACTTCATTTCTTTCTTTTTTTTTGGTCTCATCTTCACCATAATTCATCTCCTTCTTATTCCACAAAGGTAAATAAGATTAAACATCAATAGGATAGCTCCAAGGATATGCTTTTTTCTCATTTTAGTTTTTGATCTTCCAACTTATACCTAAAACAAAATATGAAACGAAATAAGCATCTTAAGCACATTATAACATTAATCACTAAGTATTAGGGAGTAAATATATAGTAAATCAAGCACTTATTAGGTTTCAACGGCTTTCTTTAGCAGAGTGGTGGTATAACATAAACTATCACACTACACTCATATTAACTCCCTTTGAAATTTTGTATGGGCTCCCTTCATTGCACATTTCTTTAGCACAATATTTTGTTCCTAATTTTTCTCCTTTGGAAGATTTCTTAAAGAATAGGTAGTTGACTTTCTAATTACTTAAGGACTAGTTAGTGCAGACTCAGAACCATATGAGGACTTAGGTTGACAATCGTCGCTTTGAGCATGTGATAGTAGTAAGGGACTTGGTTTATCTTAAACCATAATTGTATCGGCAGACTTCAGTTAAGTTTGCAATGAAGTATTTTAGACCTTTAAAAATTGTGGAGCAGCTAGAATGCATGGTTTACAATGTCTTGAATTACCTTCAACATCATGTATTCACCCTATGTTTCATGTTTCGCTTCTAAAAAAGAAGCTAGGCATAGGTCATCTTGTGGTTACTCAGCTTCCACTCACTGATGTAGCTAGGCATTTAAAATTGGAGTCATTGGCCATCTTAGACAAGTGTTTGCCAGTAGCTCAAGTTTTGATTCATTGGGCCAGTCTATCTCTTACCAAAGCTACTTGAGAGGATGGGACTTTTATCTTATCTCTATTTCTAGCCTTTAATTCTTGAGAAAATAATAGATTTTTTAGGGCTGGGAATTGTCAAGCATACTACTGGTTTGAATAATTTAATTTTTTTTCATTAGGTACCTTTGTGATATGGCATAGGGGTTGTTATTCTTTTTCCTATATATATAACCACGTGTTCCCTTCTTTCAAGGAGCGGGGAATAATAGAATTCTTCATTTCGCTCCTCCTCTTCTCTTCTCTTATCTTTCTAAATTCTCTCTATCTTTCTCTCAAGCTTCTAAATCCTTCTCTGGTCCATTGTCAAGCTCTCCATTAAAGATCTTAACATGTACCTGTTCTTTGAAGATAGGCACCAACAATGACAAAGGAAGCATAGAGTTGTAGCATATGATGAGCTTGTATAGGGCTTCAAAAGGCCCTCTTTGAGTTCTTCTAGGTGTGCAATCCACAAAAATTCACTTTGTTATTGCTCTTACATATCTATGATTTAGGGTTTGCTCCATAATACCAATCATTAAAGGCTAAATGTGATATGTTTTCTTCGTATGATTTTATGACAAAGATAATGATCTTTAGTGTTAAACAAAGAGGCCTTGAGTAATGTATTAATATTATATAATTGTTTATAATTTAATAATTTAAAACCAATCATTTATATAAGAGAACATAACCATCTTTTTTTTTTCAGTTCATTGGAAAGTATGAACAACTATTAACATAAAATTTGATAAAAGATAATATTTTAACGTATCAAACATGAAACTTGAAAAAGGTCCTATACGTACCCATTTATTTTTTAATGCATTCATCTAATAAAGTTCTAGTTAATGTTAGGAGACTTGTCTACTGTCTAGAACTATTAGAATATGGGACTAGAGTCCTTCTCGTATATGAAGCTGTAAGGTTTTATTATGTTTTCCTATTTTTTTTTGCAAAGACAAAGACTTAATTCTATGTCTGGACTTTGCAAAGTGCTTTCTACAAACTATAATTTAACAACAGAAATTGGTAGTAGCTAAAAGATGAAAATGGTCAAAAGTTAGTTAAAATACTAGTTAATAACATTTTATTTGTTAAATTAGATTTGTTTAGTTGACAATCTAGAATGTATTTGGATCTTATATATAAGATACCAAAGCATCTATTTTCTGGTAATTAATCATATGTTTATCTCTTCTATTTTACTTGCTTATTATATTAATAGCATAATTTAAGTTTGTTTATGCTTTCCTCAGACTTTTGGGTTAGATGCCATCGACTTGTTCATTTCAAAAGTTGATGGCTTTGGTCATTTTAAGTTAATCATCTTGATCATTAGTTTTACATGTTTGCTCCATTGAAAAAGTGTAAGGAATACGAGTACCTTTCTCTGATGTTGTTGTTAGCTCTCCTATATATTATCTCAGTAAGGATTTTTTATTATTGTTTTGCTAGGATTCTTTCAGATTGTTGTGTGCTATTGCTATATGTCAATAACGTGAAAGTGGAGTTCAAAATTTTAGGAACTTTTTTTATGGCTTGGGTTGGGGATGGTATAGGTTTTTAGGCACTTTATTTTGTTCGAAAATCAGGCATAACCAAATTACAAGTGCAATTGAAAAATAATTTTTACAGATTTTCAATTGGATTTCTTTGATTAAATAAATTGAAAATAGGAATCATAAATAAAATGAATGAATCTTACATTATTCAAATTCCTAAAAAATTTCCTTCTCAAATGATTAACTACAAATTGTTCACATATCCATTCTTGGTGTCCACTTAATAGAGAAAAAGAATTCAAACTATTTCTGAAAGGAAAAGACATTTATTTCTTATTAAGATTAATTATAATTATAATTAAAGTCTAACTCTAACTCTAATTATAATTATAATTTAATTTTAATAAAATCAAATATCTTATATTTGATTTTTGAAATGTCTCAAACTTCATAATTAAATTCAACTTAATTTAAATCGATTTTCTCCTTTTCTTTTTTTGTGTGATCTATCAGATTCCTAATTTATTGGCAATGGTTTTAAATTTTAATTTTAAATTACAATTATAATTTTAAATTATAATCATGTAAATTAAAAATCCTTTATAATTGGATAATTTATAATTGTACATCAAGATTGACTTCTAAAAACATGTAATGACCACCCAAATATTAAGAATGTCAAAATGGTTTTAACTCAATCTATCCATTTGTGGTTATAATAAATAATCTATTCTTTTCATCGTTCAATGTTCTAATTGAACATAAAATACGAAATTGGTATTTGTTCTATTTAAATTCAATCAGGTTCATTCTTGCAAATTAGTAATTAATTTATAATAGATATTTAAAAACATCTTTTCAATCAATTCATCATGGCTAGAGAATTTCTTATATTATTACTAATTAAGAACAATAGAACATTCTCTCTAATCACTTTGGAGTGATGAATCCTTTATTAACTTATTCAGTTATTTCCATGTAATTCATACTATATCCAAGTACTACCATTAAGCTATCCTAAATAGCATAAGTCCATTATAGCATACATAGTAATGCCCATGCGAGATATCTTCGTAATCTTAAGTTTAAGGATCAATTATATAATATTTATTACAAGAAAATCTACAAACGTATAAGTAATATTCATTTGAGATCCTTATAATCAACAAGTTTAGTGAACTTATTCTCTGAAAAGAACCCACACATTTGTTTAAGTATCTTTATAATTTGATTTATGATAACAATTAGTTTCTTTATAACAAAGAAACATAACATGTACTAGTTTTACTGTTCTATCAATATCCTATTTTGATGAAATTTCAACTAGGAATAATTTAGGAATACTATAATTTAATTGCACAATAATTATTCTATAAATTTTACTTTTAATATTAAAACATTAAATATAATTAACAAAATAAATAAAGATAACTAGTGCCTTTATTAATTAAAATAATAATATCATAAATTAAATTGTAGCTAAACTAAGGCCAATCGCCTATGTTATCTAATAGCACAATCATCCATATAGTCTCTTTTGAGAAAACGAATTAGTGAGAGGATCTATAAGATTCTCTCAGTGAGAACTCACTCTAATGCAATGTCTTCTTACTCGACTATCTCTTTGATAAAGTGAAACTGCCTAAGCACATGTTTAGATTGTTGATAAGACTTTGGTTCCTTTTCTTATGCAAAGGCACCATTATTATCATAATATAATATTATTGGCTTAACAATGCCATGAACCACTTCAAGTTAGATGGTAAAATTCTTGACCTAATTTGCTTGCTTTGTTACCATTAACATTGGAATGCACTTTGCTTTAATTGTAAAATCTACAATGGTCAGTTGTTTCGAACTTTTTCAATTTATTGCACCAATATTCAAAGTCAAGATATACCTTGATTATGAGCTACTATCATCAAGATCAAACTTTTAAATCATATATGAATACTCCTAAACTCTTAGTTCAACTTCTCCATTGACTAAGAAAACATCTTTAGTTCTTTTTAAGTACTTTAAAATGTTTTTCATAGTTATTCAATGACCATCACCAAGATTGGCATGAATTCTACTTATTATGTTTAAAATATAAGAGATATTAAGTCTAGTACATAGCATCACATACATGATTGACCTAAAAGCCAAAGCATATAGAGTGCAATCCATTTTTTTTCTCTCTTTTCCTATTTCTTTGGACATATACTTTATGAGATAGAAATCTTATAGTACATAGGTAAGATTCCCTTTTCAGAATTCTCCATGTTTAACCTCTTTAACATGTTTTTCTATATATGTAGATTGAGATAAGACAGGAAACCTTTTTTTAATCTATTTTATAGATATTTATTCCCAGAATATAAACTGCTTCTCCCATATCCTTTATGCAGAAGTCTTTAGATAACCAAATCTTTACAAATTTGAACATTGGTATGTCATTCCTAATAAAAAATATGCCATTCATATATAGCATTAAAAAGATGATTACACTCCCACTAAGCTTCTTATAGATGTGGTTTATCCAAATTTTTAATAAAATCAAACTCTTTGATTGTCTCATTAAAACATATGTTCCAATTTTATGATGTTTGCTTAAGTCCATAAATAGACTTTTACAATTTACATACTTGATTAGGAAATGTCTTGGATTCAAAACCTTCTAGTTATGACATATATGCATCCTCAAGAAAATTCTTATTATGAAATGTTGATTTGACATCTATTTGTCAAATTTCATAATCATGATATATGGCTATAACTAATAAGATCTTTGTGGACTTATCCATAGTTACTAGAAAAAAGGTTTCATCAAAATCAACTCTTTGTTTTTGTATGTGACATTTAACCACAAGTCTTACTTTATATGTGTACCTTATCGTCTATATCAAATTTTCTCTTTAAATCCCACTTACAACCAATAGGCAAAATACCATCTAGAGCACCTGCTAAAGTCTATACTTGGTCAATATACATGGATTTCATTTCAGATCTCATATCTACATACCATTTAAAAGAATCAATGTCATACATTGCTTCTTTAAAAGTAGTAGGCTTATAATCCATAAGCGACATATTGTCTCTCCCCTTTTTTTTTTTTTTGATATGTAGGTCTAATGTAATGGTGGGGGGTGGGGGGT
>JAOQMQ010000004.1:21332486-21344823 GCA_027563845.1 Erythroxylum subrotundum | reverse complement strand
TTAAGCATACAAATTTACTCAAAAGTCTCAAATCATCAAAATCACAATCGATTAGTCACTCTTCATCAACTTACTACCTTCACTACCTCAATCTTATATATATAACATTTCGAATTCACGAATTTCCCTTGTTCTTTACGCATAACTAATCACTAACAATGTATGTTCTAACTTTCATTACAAGTTCGGGGTCCAACACTCAATCCCAATTCCAAACTTATAATTCCAACTCTTCATGAGCAAAGCAAGAAAAGATTAGGATGAAGTGAAGAAATCCACTAACTTTTATCTTAATTTTCACTTAGGATTAGCGTGATTCTTTATGCAAAATGTTGTGTTTAAGGAGATGAAATGAAGAGAAGATGAGAAGAGAAAATTTTGGAGTTAAAACACTCCATAAAATTCCCTCTTCCCACTCTTTTACTCCCCACTTCAAGAAGTGTCTAGTCTTACACACATGTTTCAATCTTATTGGTCAATATGTTGATTTTTGGTAAAATTGCACGTTTGGTTCTTCTTCCTTTAATTCCCACATTGGCATATAAAGTCATCAGTTGATTTCATTTTAGTCCATAACTCACATTTATCATTCATGTTCACACCTAAATGAGGAAATGACCAATTTACCCATGCCTTTTAAATTAATTACCATTATGTCCTATATAACCACCCACACATATGGGACCCAAAATTCACGATCATAAATTCATGGCATACAATTTTATTCAATGTTATGCATGTAAATATTACAAAATTTCATATCCCTTAACAATATCATTTAAAAGTAGTATTAGACCATTATATTACTATGGTAATCCAAAAGAGTTATTACATACAACTTAAATTCTTAATTACAAACTATTAAGAAACTATAATTTGCTTCACTACATATACAACCATTCTTTAATCAAAGGACACATCCAAAGGTAATTTTACTTCTAACGATTGGCCTTGGTTCCTGCAGATGATCCTTGTGCCTTACTCCTATTACATGGACTTACACGGATTAACACCAGTGCTAAGCTTAAAAGATTAGTGAGGAAACACTTAGTTTGGATGACCACTCATGACAATCATCTATCAAGCACACACACATTCATGAATATCATAAACTCATGTAAACAATGAAGGCATAATTAAGCAAAGTACATAATACAAATATGCTTCAATATATTATTCATATATCGAAATGCACATTTATAAGCCAAATATTGATATTCAAAACTCATCAATACAAATTATTCATGTTGTCATGCTATATCTCTTATTTATGACTGTTAAATTTCCTTTTTGTATTAAACCTGTACATTTCTTGTGGATGTGGATAACGAGAGATATGGATATTTGAAGATATCAAACTATGGATACCCAAAGGCATCGAACTATAAATACCCAAAAGGTATTGAATTGTAAATACCTGAAGGCATCGAACTGTAGAGACACTACAGTCTCGAAAGGAAGACACTATTGGTGTCAAACTATAGTAGCTACACTGTAACCCTATAGGCATGTCTATCTATCCATCACCAAAGACAATGAAGTAGACACTATAACATTTTCCTTTAATCATTTACCAATTTCATGATTAATATATTGACAAGTCATATGATATTTATGTGAAATCATAAAATCTGTATGTAATATCATTAAAGATCAGGCCATTTGGACTCCTAAGTCATGAGATAAGTACCAAACATCACAAGCTACTCCAACACAGGGGTAACATCAGGTCATCATTTTCTATCTCAATTTCCAATATCATAAAGCCAGAATTAGGTCAAAGTCTTTTCTATAAGTTTTAGTTATATGTCTTTAGTTCCATTTCTAGTTGGAATCACTCAATTTGGAGGTCTGTAAGCCGAGTTATAGCTAAAAAAGTAGGACTAGTTCGAGTGAATTGATAACCTAAGACAGAATTTCTCTAAATGTAACTCTCTTTTTTCATATTCAACCAATCCATTCAAAGTAACAGCAAATCACAATTCCAGCAACCATTACATACCCAAATCAGTCTTTGTACACATTCAAATATACACAATTATAGAAATTAACTAAGTGGAGTGTCAAACCTGGAAATTTGCCAATTAGCTCTTCTTCTAGTACTTTTCCTTCTATTCCCCTTTTTTCTTGCTTGATTTACCAACTAGAAACACCACAAATACATATCTCAATCTCAGTTCCAACCTTATAATTCCAACTCTTCATGAGCAAAGCAAGAAAACATGAAGATGAGAAGAAAACCACTAACTTTTACATTGATTTTCACATAGGATTAACCTGATTCCTTATGCAAAATGATGTGTTTAGGGAGATGGAATGGAGAGGAGATGAGAAGCGAAAATTTGGAGTTAAAACACTCCATACACATCCCTCTCCCCACTTCAAGAAGTTTCTAGTCTTACACTCATGTTTCAATCTCATTGGTCTATATGTTGATTTTTGGCAAAATTGCACATTTGGTCCTTCTTCTTCCTTTAATTCCCACATTGGCATATAAAGTCATCAATCGTTTTCATTCTAGTCTATAACTCACATATAATCATTCATGTTCATGCCTAAATGAAAAAATTACAAATTTACCCCTGTCTTTTAAATTAATTACCATTATGTCCCTTACTATGCTTAGATACACCTAGACATACTATAATGCTTCTGGGGTATATATTAGGGCCTTACAACTACTTTCCTCCTTACTCTCCTAATCCCAATCAAGAGGATAAAGACTTATGGTTGAGGAACTTCTCAAATAACCTTACCAATAGGACATGTATGGATGTGTTTAGAGTTTCGGCGCCCAAAGCCAACTGGTTTTCTTTAGTATTGAACAAACTCCTTTCCCCTAAACTCTCTTTCTTGCTTTGGTTTACTGTTAAGGAAAAACTTGCCACAATGAACTAGTTTAGTTGTGTCTTATTTTCCCTTCCTAGGACCAGTTGCATACTATGTTTGGTATTTCTAGAATGTAATGGCCATTTGTTTTTTGAATGTCCATTCTCTAACCATAATATGGAAGGACATCCTGAGGATATGCAACCTTAACTACCAAGTCATAGAATGGACAAGTGTGATCTATTGGGTTTGCATCTTATCACATATAAATAAGGATAATGCTAAACTCATTACTAAGCTACTTTGTTTATAGTATATGTTAGGAGAGAAATCAACAAATTTTCAAGAACTAATCTTGCCAAGCAAAGTTCAAGTTAAAGAAATATTCTTTATATAAGGAGTTGGTCTCTATATGGGGAGCAATTCTCTCACTTTTTCATAATATGAAGTTGAGATGGAACCTATATTTAGAAGTCAAGGTCCGGTTGATCTTGGTGCTAATTATGAACATTTTTCTTGCTGAGCTCATATGCAGCAACTAATTGTATTAACTAATTATGTTGTTATTTTGGCTTAGCTTAGTTTATTGATTCCCATAAATGATTTTATTTTGGATTATTCCTTTGAAAATTTCTAACTTGTGTGCAATAATATAATTCGCTAATTTTTAAAAATTAGCATATTAATAGTAAATTCAACAAATTAAACCTGAAAAGTCTCCAAATATAGATATAAGTGAAGTGATATTTTAATAAGAGCTTAAGTTTTAAGCTCGAGTCTTATGATGATTTTTACAATGTCATATATTAATATTTAAATAGTATAGTTTACCCTTTTTTTTTAACTGATGTGTAGTATGAAAGACATTATATTTTTCTCAACCATAAAATTAGTTATCTATCATATTTCATATTTTTATTTTTATATAAATATTTATTGTGTCAAACAATTCTCCATTTAATAACTTGTTTCTAGCAATATTTAAGAAAACAGTTTCAATAAAAATGATAAACAAATATGAACACATTTTATCCCAAACTATTTAACATAAAGGTGAATTTTTATACTTAATTTAAATTTTTAGTACTAGTCATCATGTTCTTCTTTGCACATTGAGTAAATTAGGGAAAATTTTGTTTAGAACCATCTCAACATTGGTGACAAGCTCTAAGTTTTTCCATTATCAATTTAAAATTTATATGATATCAAACTAAGGATGGAGATGAGTCAACTTCATTAACATTTTTGGCATTCAAAAGAAAAAATAAAAGAAATTAATCCTCTTAATTCATTTTTAACTTTTATTAATATTAATACAGTTTCATTTATTTTAACTCTTTCCACAAAGTAAATAAATGGGCAAGTAAAACAGAAACTTTTAAGAAATTATAAATAAAGCTTCATTACTATCGTCACCTATTAGAGTTCTCAAATTTCAATACACGTTGCTCAGTAGAAGGGCGGTGAAAATGACGAGAAACAATCTATGCCGTCTACTTTCGTCGCTCCCCAAATTTCCCAGCACCCAGTCGGCAATTCTGACCGGTTCCAACTCGGCATCAACTCGACTACTAAGCTCATCGACTCAGCTTCAAGAGGAAACCCTGAAAAAACAACTTGAGAAAGATTCCCTGAATCAAAAACACCAAGTGGAAACCGGAGAGAAGCGTAACGAAGAAGAAGAAGAAAACGAAGAAGATCTCGTGAACAAAGAGACTGGCGAGGTAGGCGGTCCACGGGGCCCAGAGCCCACTCGCTACGGCGATTGGGAGCGAAATGGTCGTTGTTATGACTTTTGACTCTCTCATCAGTTACCCAATATTATTTGTTAGCAAATGTTTGAGATGCTTTTAGTTTCTGATGATAGTTGATCGTTTGATGTAAAGTCTCCTTTTTTTTGCCGTTTATTAAGAAATAACGAGCTTTTTAGTCCGTATCATGATTCCGTTGTTCAAGGTCATTAGTTAGCTGTATATTTCTAGCGTAATATTCATCTTTGTTTTTGATGAATTTGGGATTTGTTCACATTTGCATGTTTGGTTTTCCTTATCTTCTCTTTTTTGTGTCTAAATTTGTTTGCTGGATTTTAACTACAACTAGAACTTGTGAATCTTTATACATGGGAGTCCCGTGTGTTACCGTATCTGGTCCTTGACATTCTCAAAATGTTGGTGTAAGTCTTCTCAGCAAAATTGGGCCGTGGACCTTCATTTAGATCTGAAGTTTGATGCCTTTTGAAAACTACTTTTATTCGTATGCTGCATTGTGTTAGATGTGAATGTTATTTTGTTTGTGCCATCTACATATGGGGAAGAAAGGCAACTAGCTGTATATGTCTCGAGTAAAAACTTGGTTTAGTAAAGAAGATAGGCATCAGGATTATATGGAGATGTATTTCATGTTATCATTGAACATTTTAAACTATCAGTGATTTAGATGGATCATTTTTAGCATAACTCCTTAATTCCCTTGTATGTACTGGACTACACATAAGCACGACCTAGATTAAGTTTGCATATGTTGGATTCGGTTGTGCTTAATAGGGATTAATTGTAAGGGACATTGCTAGTTTCCTAGCTTTTACTCCCCTTTCCCAGTTTATTACCTTCTTAAATTGGTATATGATGTGCTTCATCTACTGGTTAATTAGTTTCCTTTTGTTTGGGATATTCCGTGAGCAAATAAAGTCAGTCAGGTCTTATAGCTTATTGCTTTATAGAGCCCTAGCGCTTGAACTGGATTTTGAGATGGAGGGCTGTCAAACTTGAGGACGAGTCAGCTGAACCTTATGTCTAAGTTTCCTATCTTCGATGGATTCAACTTTGCTCTTGATCTTAAAAGAGAATGTTCTTTCTGAGGAGACTCCTAAGAATTCTGATGCAACTAGACTACACTCTTTATCGTGTGAAAAAATGGTAGTCAGCTAATGTAAACTACTAACTCGGGCAAGTTGAGTTACAATTGAGAGACTCTTACCAGTAGTGCAATGCTTTTGTTGGTTTTGTGCTTTTTGGATAGCAGAACCTTTCATTTAAAATCTTTATTTTACTAAACCTTTCATTTTAAGAGTTTCTAATCTTTAAAATCTTTTTTAGTTTACATTTTTTTCAAAATATTTCTTTGTCGTTAACGGAGACTTTCACATTACTAAAGTGAGACACTTTAACTATTTATATGAGATATAGGAAGATTGTAACATGAATTTTATTAATTTGTGTTTTATTACGCAAAAATTTCTTTGAATTGAAGTTAATTTATGAAAAAATCAGAGTTGACAGATGTAAGTGTTTTATTCTAAACATTTAGGGATTAAAATAAAACTTACAATCTTTGTCTACTTTAGATTTATTAGGCATTAGCATTTATTCTCTTGGAACATGTTCTTATATTGTAACTATACTATTTGCATCTTTTACATTAAATTTGAACTCTCTTCTAAGTAGCTCTATAAGTGTTTAGTTCCTCTTCTAACTCCTTGTTTTTTTTGCATTTTTTGGCCTTCTTAATCTTATTTTGCATTGCGGTGGATGGATTTTAGAACCATGATATTTACTATGGATTGGCTACAATTCTTCACTAGGAATTAGAAAATTTTGACACGTGCAAAAGTCAAAATTTTCTTTGTTATGTATGAATTCCATATAATTTTCTGGTTTGTTACCATCATGTTTGATTGGAGCACAAGCATAATGATTCCAATTCCTACATGTTCATGTCTTGTTGCCCGAATCAGGAACACGTTATTGACAATTCATATGCTTTACTTTAAAAAGTCTCCCACCATTAAATATAAAAACCAATTGCTAACAAGTTGTTTATACTCATCTAAGGATTTTTCGGTCTTGGGACAAATGGACCCATTATGTTTCTCCATCCCGTCCTTTTTCTTGTTAAATCTCTTCATCGTTGCTCTTTTAATCATCTCAAGGATTATGATAATTAGCTTGTCCCTAGCCTCTTTTATATATGCATAGAAACTTTTACAATGATTGCTCAACAATATGCAACATTTTGTTCAACATTATGCATATGCCTGCACCATCTGTTTATAGTATTTTGACCAACAGTCATGAATCAATTTGTTAGTACTTTTCAATTGTTTAATGTATATGTTCAAGTTAAAAACTCAAAATAAACATACCTTAAAAATCATACACATTCAAAATCATATGCATGCCGTTAGTGCAATACTCATGTCAACATTAAAGACATGTTTTAAACGAATGAAACCACATTAAAGGTATTTATACACTTGGTGAATGTCTATAAAAGGATATGTGGAAGTTATCAAGAGAAAATATAAAATTAATCTTCATATGATAGACAAACTAAAAGTTTAACTTTTATTGATAAAAAATGAAAATTTAATTATGATTCTTGTAGTGTTCAACGTCTTGTTATGAACATTTAAGAAATTATTTCTAATACTTTATTCTCAAATTTAACTACAGCCCATATGATTGGAAACATATTGTTACTTGCATATAGACCAAATGATTGATAGCAATTGCTCTTCATGTTTTTCTTTCAAGTGATAGCCATCAACATATATGACAGGCTTATAAGCAGCATATAAGCCTGTCATAAAAGTAAAAAAGAATACATACATGAAATTGAATAATCCTCCTAGACACTTGATTACAAAGAACTACGCCGGTTGTACTTCAATATACCTAATCCATAGCTTCTTATTTTATTAAATTTCTTTACCTCCTCACCCCTTAATAGCTATAATGTAAAATTATTCATTATGAAATATGCCTTGCATTTTTGCGGAAATAGAAGTTCATTGATAATAGCATATGTGGAAATAGAAGTTTATTGACCTTAGGCTTTTGTGGAAATAAAATTTTACTATACATAAACTTCTTATATGTAACTTTAGGTTATAAGTACCTTGATAAAGATTTTGTGAGGTAGAACCTTTGGGAGATTGTAACGGTTGTCGTCATCTATTGTCCTTGTATCATCTTTCTCATAGTAGTAAAATAAATATATCTCCTTACCTATGGATGTAAGTCATATAATTAGCTAAATCACATTTTTTTGTATCTTGTTTAGTTTTTTTTTTTCTTATATTGCTTCAGTTTGCATCTCAGGTTTTACTATCAATATATCTCTTGACAGGTTCAATATTGAGAATTTCAATAGATAGAATGATTTCATTATGTGGAAAGTGAAGATAAAGGTGGTTTTTATTGAATAGGGATGCAAAACAACATCCTTCTCCTTCCCCTTCTTCAAAATTTGATTCTTATTTTTCATACAAAAATCTCTAATAAAAAATAGAACAAGATCCATTTTGTAGCATATCTAAGGGACTCCTCGGTTCAGGCTAAAGAAGTAATGTCACTGGATCATTAGCAAATTGACTGCAATCTTTTTTTGTCTATGAGGATCCCACCAGAGCGCCTTCTACTTCTAATAGGCCATGAACTAGATCAGAATCATTCTCAACAAATCCACTAGAGCATTTTACGTCTAAAGGCCAAGAACTAGATCAGAAACATTCTAAACAAGCCTATAATAAGTGATCCTATTTTTTCATCAGGTTCGGGTGAAGACCAAAGGTCTTGAGCAACTGATACATCAGAATAACTTAAAAGATAAAGAAGAATCGTTAATTTCTTCAAGCTTGTTCAAACTTCGAAATACCATTTGTACAAATAATAATCCCTTTCATTTAATGATTTCTTCTTCATATAGAGATAGATATAGGATCTATGGGACAATTACTTAGAAATAAATTTTATGCAACATCCCTTCCTATTTAAAAGAAAAAGATCCCATGATGTTTTAATTACTTAAAAATACAGTGATGTTTTAATTTATATTGTAGCAATAGAACCAATATTATGCAATAACAACGGCAACAAGGAGCACTGTTTAACCAACAATTCCTCACTTTGATTGTCATTATGACCACTAAAGCATATTAATAAAAAATTTTCTTAAATTAAAATAATATTGGTAAGTATTCTTTGAAGGAATCACTAAACCTGATAGCATGCATAAAATAGACATATCTCGTATTAATTCCCTATATTTTGATTGATAAAAGGCTTATACATTACAACCATATATTTTGTGTTTTATGGAGTAGATTAGAGATTTAGTTCAAAATGTGTTTGAAAGTGGAGATTTAATAAAGAAAAGAAAAGAAGCAAAGTTTGGAAAAAGAATAATTTGTAAAAGAAATTAAAAAAGTGGTCTGAGTATGCCCACATCTTAGTCAACGTGACTATTAAAAAAATTCCAGAAGCGATCTAAGCATAAGGTGTGCCTTAATTAATAGGATAGTTATAACAAATAAACATGATTAAATGGACGAGGGTCTTCTAGACTCAATGATTCCAACTATTTTTACCCTTGATTTGCTCTATTTAGGGTTTTCTTATTAGGGAAGATTTGTTTTGATAGGATAATCCTAATGGAATTAGGATCCTTTGGACTTATTTTTGATCTTATCTTTTATCCCTTATTTTTAGGAAGATTAGAAAGGGTTTTGACATTAGAGGATAGAGGATAGAGGATAGAGTTGCAGGGGCAGTCTTCCTATATCCTTTCCTCTTAGTTTGTTATTATTTTCTACATTCTTTATTTTTCTTTCAAATTTTCTTTGAGACCATGTCCAGCTAAATTCTCTTTTTCTAGCCAAAGGTTAATTTAAGTTTGACTCTTCAATAGTTTTGAGATCTAATTGTTTTTATTTACATATTTTGGTACTTGTATATTATTTGAGATTGTTAAAATTATTTTTTTGTTTGATTGATACAAAGGCCTATTGTTCAATTATTAAAATAATATATTTCCATCCAAAATAATTAAATCCATAATTGTTTGATATTTTTAATGCTTAAAGGTAAAATAATAAGGTTCAATATAGGATATTCAACTCATATTATATGAATATATAATATATTCTAAATAAAACGAGAAAGTGTCTTTGCTGGCTAGAGTTCGTGGTCTCTCTAGCTCATGTCTAGAAGCATCACTATATATAACATACCTCAAACTTGGAGTAGACAAAACAAGGATGGGTGCAATCACTTGCTTATTCTTTCATTCTTAAAAGCTAGCCTCACAAGCATCTATCCATTTAAACTTATTTTCCTTCCAGAGCAAACGAGTCAAAGGCACTGCAATTATGGAAAAATCCTAGACAAATCAATAAAAGTAACTTACTAGACACAACAAGCTGTAAACATTATCATTGTACAAATGTAAGCCAATCCACCATTGCCCTGGCTTTACACAAGTCTACATTGATACCATCTCTAGAAATGACATGCCCAATAAATACTACATGGTGCATCCAAAACTCACACTTCAAAAACTTAGTATAAAACTTCTTATCCATAAGTTTTTGTAAAACTAACCTCAAATGATCATAATGCATCTCCTCACTTGAGGAATATGTCAAAATACAGCAAAGAAGACTGTCACACTGATCCATAAATGGCTTAAACACCTTCTTCATCAAATTTATAAATATTACTAGTCCATCGATCAAACAAAATGGCAAAACTAGAAAATCAGATTGCGATATCTAGTCCTGAATGTAGTCTTCCATATATTTTCCCTAACCCTTAGTTAATGATATCCAAATCTTAAGTCAATCTTAGAGAAAAAAAACTAGCTCCTTAAATTTGATCAAACAAGTCATCTATGGCAATAGGTATTTGTTCTTAATGGTGACTTTATTTCAATTGCCTATAATTAATTTAGAACCATATACCACCATCATTTTTCTTAAGAAATAGTACAAGAACCCCCAGAGTGAAATGCTAGGTCTAATGAACCCTTTGTTGGATCGGAAAAAGAAAGCACACCATACTTGGAGAACCGGTAGATTTCAAAACTTTTTAAAAATCTTATTTGCAGCAGAAGCAATATTTCCAAATCATCATGCCAATCTATACATGATATGGTATAAGGATAATAATAAACATAAACAAGATAGTGATATTACCGACTCTTTCGCTACAGCTTTAATTCCTTGTTGCGCTATCTTCTCCTTCTTCTTGTATCCAAAGTCTTTTCTTTTGAATCCTTTCCTTTGTCAATATATCATCTCTTTGTCGTTGCATCCTCAACTAACTTGATCTACCACTTGTTCTTCTTAGACAACCTGGTTAACAAGATCCTTTGGTGGGAAAGGAGAAGAAACACTTTAGAGGAGTATTTTCTTAGAAGAAAGAAGGAAACAATGAGACACTTCTCATTCTAGGTTTCGGCCATGCATAGGTGAGAGGAGAGAGTTGACCAAAATAATGCAAGAACACTTTCTTACTCTCCTAATTTCGGTTATGCATGAAAAGAGAGAGGAGGGAGAGCATCCAATGCATCACACCTTTCTTTAATCAAACATAAAGAAGTCATTAAATGAGACTCTTCTCATTTATTTTAAGATGGCTATATGAAAAGACCAATCACCTAATATTGATATGCCAATTTCGGTTTTGGAAGATGGAAGAAGGAAGATGGTCCATCCAATGTACATCTTTCTTCTTTAATCCAATGAATGCTAATAGGTTACATGCTAACATTAAAAGATAACTATTAAACTATTTAATGGTAAGTTCATAACTCCATTTAATGATGATAAACCATAATAAAGACCATCTTTATTTAACAATTTAATGTCAAATGTGAAGCTGTACATTGCATAAATTGTGATGTGCAGATTAAATATCTGCATATAGGCGTATCCAGACCACTTTTTAATGTGCAAACATTCAATATTTATATGCATATATGCTAACATGATGCATGAGCAAGAAAATGCATTTCCTTCATCTCTCTTTAAGCTCCCATGTACTGAAATTTCGGGTCCTCACCCTTAATATGGGGACGGGATGTTACATTTAGACTCACCTGGAATTACTAAGATCTTCTCCTTTCTGGTTTGAGCATTGCTTAGAGATCTATGCTATCCATCTAAATTCCTGTCATCAATGGATTAATGTTTAATCAGTGGAGGTTTCAAGAAAAAAGAAAGGAAGCATTCAAAATCTTTGAACTAGATACCTTTTTTGTGGATGAGATCTCCTCTCCGATCTCCCTCTCTGGCTAGCCTCCGAAGTCCTTTAAGAAAAATCAAATCCTAATGAGATGAACTCAGATTAGCCATGCCCTAAACGATTATAGAGTTCGGATGTTAAGTTTGATACTTGTGTTGAGCTTCTTGTACGAAGATCTGAGTGGGAGTAGCACTGGAACCATTGATCGCCTAGCCTCCAAAGTCGAGTTCACCCTCCCTAATCGAGAAATGATGCAAAGATTCGAGAAAGGGCAATTTAGTTTTACCCTAATTGTCTACGAGGTGTCGTTAAATGTTGGACTGGATACATTGCCGCTTTGTATTTGTCTAAAACCAGTGTTTTAAGAGGGTTTCTCTCACGTGGGAGAAATTGTTGGATCCTGTTTCCGGAAATCCAACCTCGGACGACAAACCGAACTGGAACTCGAATCCGCGTTAGAAACCTTGACTAATCCGAAAAAAATC
>JAOQMQ010000004.1:21307715-21328109 GCA_027563845.1 Erythroxylum subrotundum | reverse complement strand
AAAAAAAAATTTTACACCGACTTTGAATCGTCTTAAGGTTTTTCGTAAGAGGTTGGACATCCGGATACGGGTTCCAACATACTTTGAAGGTGTCGGCCTTGTTACACAGTCGATGGTATCTCACACATTTGCCCTTTCTAGTAGAATTTATTCAAAATCGTGATTCCAATGCTAATTATGTTACATGCATGCTCATGTAATATTTGATAGTAAGTTTCTAATCGGATAATTATTAATTATGAGTTTTTTTAATAAACTTACGATTAAGAAAATCAAATTTGATCCAGATTAAAGATAATAAAGAAGCTTAATAAAGGATCTGGTTCAATGGGCCGAAGTCTAATGAGAAAAATAGGCTCTAATCAGATAGGCTGGTTATGTATTGTGTCTATGATGGGAGGCCAATAAGGTTACTATAAATAGTTACTAAAGTCTATTGCTATCTGCTTAAGTAAGTTAGTGGGCATTCAGTTTCTCTAACCCATTCAGAGGTTTACACATTAAGAAAGGCACAAAAAGTTGTTAACGACATATGGATATACAACTTTTATAAAGGTTGCTCAAATGTTTAAGGAGCTTGTTCAAATCGTTCAATAGTTTGTCCAATGGCAATGGATAGGAAAATAGGTATTTTTCACATTTTCTCCATTAATACAAATTTATGGTTGATCATAGGTCCATAACTAAAGTTCGTATTATAACTAATACATAGTTTTAGAGCATTTCCATGATTGTATGAATTTGAACGAAGATTTTCAAATTTCTTTGTAAGGAAATTGGACAAATGAATATACAAAATGATTTTCGAAATGTTTGGTGTATACAAAATGAATATGTAAGGACTTTGGGGTGATTTTCTGACAAAGAATCACCGAAAAGGTCACCAAAAATTGCCTTTTTTTGGGCAACTAGAGGAATTGCAATTGAAAAAGCAACCTACTACTTTTGGGATGCTCTAAGCGTCTGAGGTGTGTGCTTTATGCACACTAGATAGTTAGTTCATGCAAGAGACTAGCGATAGACACATGTTAGGCGTGTGTAACACACTCGTTAGAAGCGATTGACATGTCTGCTTATGAGCATTCATGTCACACAAACATAAGTGAAAGAGGTGCATTATTGTTGGACCCCAAACTTTTCTTGGAAGTTAGAATTATTAAATGAGGAATTGTTGAAAATTATTCATGTGTAAAGACAAGGAGAATTCTTGAATTTGGAATGAAGTAGAAAAGATGGCTTAGGTGTAAGATGAGTTATATGTGAAATGTTGGTAGTTAAAAGTTGGAAAATGTAATTGTAACATGTTCATTGTGTATGCTTCGGTGTTTTAGCCATAACTTTTGCTCTAGTTATCCAAATGAGATAATTCTTGATTTGTATTAACCTAAAGAAATAGGGTTACAAATTGTTTGATGACATCGAGTTTTAATTCAGTCTCTAAGAATATCAATTTTCGAATGGAAGTTGAGCACAAAATATTGTTTTAGTATAAGAACAGTTCGAAATGTTTGGTGTATAACTTTCAGATTTCTGAACCAAATTGAACAATTTTTGTGTCATTAAAAAATTAAGACAATGAGAAACATTTTTCTAAAAGGAAATGCTATCAAATTCCTTCAATTTTCCCATGATCATTAGTTAAGATAGTAAGATTGTATAAGGGTGTTTTTGGTAGTTCACTTAAGCATTTAAGTTACAAGGCATATAAGGAAGGGTGTAAGGGTCTTTGTACACTGATTAATGGCAAAAATGAAATAAGAAGTGTGGGCTTGCTTTTAAGGATGAAGCAAGAATGAAATTGAGAGAGAAGAGAGAAGAAGGAGAGAGTTCGGTGGAGAAGAGAGGAAAAAAAGAAGAAAAAAGTTAGGTTTCATCATTTCTTGGTTTACAAGAGGGATTTTGAAATTTATTCAAGAAGAAAAAAGGAAGAGGAGGAAGAGAGCTTCCATTAGAGCCAACAAACTCTTCATTTGGTGAAGATTCAAGGTAAGTTGGATCTTAATATTTTGGATTTTTTAGAAGATTTTGGTTCATGGAGCTTAGGAAATACATGGGTTTAAGTATTCTAAGATCAATTTTATGAATATATTTCTTTGGGTTGTCCAATTTGGATTCCTATTGAATGGAAATTTTGCTTTTGATGAAGGAAATCAAGAGAGAGGCAAGAGGAGCAAGAGTAGAGGCTTTTTGAGCAAGGTTTTCAAGCAAGGAAATTAAGGTGGGTACATGTTTATAATAGAGTAAATAAGACACTTTTGTTTTCTTTAAATCAAGGAGATTTAATGATTTAAATTGCATCATAAGTGTTTCATTAATTGTAACTTGAATGAATTGAGCAATTGCTACATGTTTGATATGTGAATTGTGTGATGATTTATGAAAATGATTTCTTTTGAAAATATCACATGTTTATGAAATCATGTTTTCGGAAATGGTTTTCGAAATATATCAAGTATATGAAATCAAGTTTTCGAAAAGTACCATTTTGGGCAACAAGTTTTGAAATACATGTTATATGGGTTTTGGTAGTCCATTCAAAAATTGTCACGTGCACGTTGACCAAGAAAAAGGCTTCTTCCGCCTGCCCGCTAGTGGCACGGAGCTCCTTTGTGGACTCCCTCAAGTTTACGACTACACAAGACCATTATGTGGAAATTTGTGATGGTTATGTGCTTATGATATGTGAACAAGTTTAATGTATTCATGTTTTGTGGTTTGTAAAATTTGACTACGTGATGAGAATTTGAGAAACAAGTGCTTTATGGATTTCAACAAGAATTTTCTATGACAATAAACTTTTGAATGGTTTTGCTTATTTTTTCGTTATAAGCTTGTTACCCATGAGCTTTTAAGCTCACCCTCCACTCTCTTTCACCTATTCAGGTGATGAGTAAGAGACAGAGTGAAAGAGAGTCAAGGCATTACTTCAGATTTGCATGTTTTGTTTTGTTTTGGAATGATTTACGTAAAACAAGGCTGTAGTTACAAGTTGAGCAATTATAGTTCAAGTATTTTATGTAATTTGTGATTTTGTGAAATATTGTATTATGGCGCGGAATACCCATTGAAGTTTGTAAAACTCTTATTTATGATGATAATGAAATATGGATTTGAGTATGGATATGAAATATGAATTTTGTATGGATGATATGAGTTGAGTTGGAATTAAATGTATTTGAAGAAGCTATCCATTTGAGTTGATGAACTTTGAACATGAATTGTTGTTATATATATAAGTGAGGCACTATGGAAAAGAAATATAGGAATGTTATGAATCATGAGATGTTGTTGAATATGAAGAGTCAAATGAATTGAGGTTGAGGGTTTGATGAATTCCAATTAGTAGTTAAATTGTTATGAATGATGTTGTAATTGAGGAAGTAAAGTTAGGAAGGTTTTTCAAGTTTTCACAGGGATAAGATTTGTGTTCTGGCTTCCAGGGAAAATCTAGAATAATTTCTGTAGAACTGGTCAAATTTGTCTTCTTGGAGGTTGTAGATGATCTTTCTAGCTTTCCAACGATATAAAGTTTGTAATTTTTGGATATCGAACTAAAAAGATATTATCGTTACAAGATGCGATGCTGCATGGAATGTATGCACAGAACAGCTATGGTATGTTGATAAGAATGTGTAGTTTTGATGAGCCAAATGGGTTGAGAATTGAGAGTTTTATGAGATAAATTTAGTGTTTGAATTGATATGAAGTGATTTGGCACTAGAAGAGTTGAATTTGGGAAGATTATGAGTGAATATGATGTTAGAATGGATGTAGGAACCTTTGGAGAGGCTTTGGAGGGGTTTGGGGAACCCCTATGTCCATTAGATGGACTTTAGGTCTATTAAATGGACCTTCTCAGGTCAAAAATGACCCCCAGCATCGCCCATGTCCTTTAAACGGACCTTCTCGGGTGAAAAAGAGCACCCAGGCCCGATAATGTCCGTTAAACGGACATGGATGTTCGTTAAACGGACATACACAGGACAACTCTAGTAATTCAGCGATTTTGACCATCTAGATGGCAAAATCTCACTTTATGTTCTGTATGAAAGTTGTAGAAGTTTTATTTCAAACCGTCTAAGAACGAACTTAATAAGACATCTCTATTGAAAGTTATGTCAATTGCGTCAATACAGATATAATATGAATGAGGACTTAAACATGTTGGATTCTTTTGGCCATAACTTCCTCATCTGACCTCCAAATGAGATGATTCTTAAAGAAATGGATTCATAACACCTGTTACTATCCCTCCATGAAAATTGGTATCTTTTGGAGTGGATTTGAAAAAATTTCATTAGAGAAAGTGAGGGGTTGGTTGGGAGAACATGATTGGGGTATGAACATACTTTAGCTTTTTAAACATATCTTGATCTATAAAGCTCCGATTAAGATGGTTCTTGCTTCAAAACAAACTAGACACTTAGAGCTTCAATTTCTTTGAAGAAGTCAAATTGAAATTCTGGTTTAAAGTTTCCCAAAATCTGTTCTGAATTAGGAAAAATGAGTTTGATTATGGTGATTGATTTGTATGGGCATGCCATTGAACAAATTGTGAGGAAATTTTTGGGATGTTATGAGCATAAAGATGAACCGATGATGTTCAAGGAAATTCTATTGAGAATACGCTGATGTTTTGTGATTTCGTAAGAGGTTGGGCTCTGGAAACAAGCGGGACCCAACATTTTTGGTATCAGAGCAAGAGTTAGGTTTCGGAAACGGGGTCCAACAATTATGTTCACATACCTGACGCATCTAGAGGCACATCAGGTGTTACGAATGCATTACACTCACCTACAACTCACGCACAGTGCTAACGTCAACACACTATAAGAAAAGAAAAACTAAGAATTTTAAAATATCACAAAATGGTCTCTCAAGTTTTTTTGGGTCAGTTTTTAGGGTCTTGTGAATTTATAAAGTGAGTTTTTAATTTTTCTGGATTTATTACATTGATAATAACTAAAGTTGAACTTCAAAAAATCAAATAAAGTTATTAAAGCCATCATTGAGTAAATTTTCATGCATTAGACTTGAAATAAAAGAGATACATGTAATTTTGGTATCTTATATGGTGTATTTATTGTTCGGTATCGTATGATTCTCACTTTTATTGAGATTTTCTTTGTCATGAATTCTCATATAAAGTTTATTAATAATGTTTTCAGCACTAATATGTGATAATGAATTTGTGTATAAGGATTTTCCATTTATGAATGGTAAATTGTCGCATATTATATGCCATTATAGAAGAATGTAAGGATAACGTATAGGTGTATCCCTTGTGCTTATAGATCAATTTGGGTACTAATGAGAATGTAGTCACCACAATGACCTTTTAATTTATTATTTGAATTGTTCTGCTTGTATGTTTGGAGATGTCTCTAGTCTTGTGTTTGATTATTTTGCCCACATATGGTGGCCTTATGTGGGACTATGAGATGTAAATAAAGGCATGAGATAGAGGAAAGGCATTGCTTGAGTGATCTACTCACCCACACGTGGTAGAATCATAAAAGTTAATAATGTGTACTCTGATCGCTTTTATGTAAAGGTCTTATCTATATGTATTATGTATGCAACCCACTAGTGTTTCATGATATATGTGATAAGATGCTCAGTACAGATATTATTTTAGCTTTGAGTATCGACGTTATCATACATTTGTACTGATCATTTACATTGTCAATTTTGCAGTCAATTTTTTTGTGAATAATAACAATGTCACCATTGAAACCTTGATTGGTTTCAACTTTAATAAATTGAAGCAAGATGTGGAATTTACATTGGAGATGACAGACAATAACATGGCCATGTTTAAGGATAGGCCATCTGTACCTATATCTATTAGCTTAGAGTTTAAGAAAGCAACATATTCAGCCTAGAAAAGGTCAAATAAGATGTGTTATTTAACTATAAAGAGATCTATTCTAGACCATTTGCTTGGGATTGGATGGATATTGATCAATAATCTTTTATAGAAGGTCCTTATTTATTTTTCTTTCTCTATTAAAAAGATAATTTTTGTTATTATATTTTTAAATATGTATTTACAGTCTAATTATTTATATGGCCATTAACAACAATTTTTTTTATTGTTATAGGTCTTCACAATGAAAAAAGGGAAGAAGTAAACATGTTCAACCAAATTTGTAACACCAGGTCTATGGCTAATTTTGTAAGAAAGCAACGAAAGAAGACTCGTGCTTATGAACTAAAAGATTCATCTGATTTGTCATATAAAGAGGAAGAGCATTTGGAAAATAGTGAAGAGCAATGCCAATTTATTAAAGAAAAGGTACATGTTTTCTCATTCACTTTAGTAATATATATATGATTATTCTACTATTAAATTTGCTTTGCATATAGTTGCCATATATATGTGATTATCCTAGTGTTAAATTTATTTTCTTTCCACTATTTTTCATTGTGACAAATATTAATAGAAAGGAAAAGACCAATCGTGTAAGAAGAATGATGGACCGTAACTTTTATGTCCTTCAGGTAGTATTACTGACTTTTTAAGGTGGAAAGAACAAAAGAAACTTGTTGAGAAACAAGCACAAATGGAACAAGTAAATGGAGCGGATGAAATACATGAAAATGTAGTAAAAGGCAAAGCAGGGGAAGCGATTGTTGAAGAAGATTCTACTTTTCTAAAGTGAAAAGAATTAATAACTAAAATGATGGAACAACACTATGAACAACATGAAGATGTAGTAGAAGGAAATGGATATGATATAAGCATGGATATGGCAGAAATTGCTACTACTCAATGTAAATGTAATCATATATTTTTACTATTTTTAAAATATTTTCTCTTTTGTATACTAACATTAATAATTATTTTAAATATAGAATTTGTGAAGAAGAAGGGGAGAGGTCCAACATTGCTTAAGGATGTTCATGCAAGATCCATGGAACAATGCAAAACAATTTTTTTCAATGCTCTTAACCAGGCGATTGGTCCAAATGAGAAGATGCTAAATGAATTCACACTTTTCTTGGGTACTGTAGCTCGTAAAAAAAATCTTGCACCTCTAAACCATGTTAATTGGCGATAGATTCCCATGGAACCTATTTGGGAATATGTTAATGTAAGAAATCGTTATCTTAATGTTCCTTTCAATTTTTATTATGACATTTAAATGAGTATTTATTAAATTGCAGAAGAGATATATTCTACCATTAGAAGGTGAAGAATGTACTTTGAAAATTGTTGGAGATGCGTGGAGAATTTACAAGTGTAGAGTGAAGCAAAATCATTTCAAACTGGATATGACAGATGCAGAAAGAATGGTCAGTCGTCCTAACCATATAAGCAAAGAAGTTTTTGAGGATCTCATTTCTTATTGGAACCACCCACATGTGAAGGTATGATAATTATTATTACTTTTTACAAATTAGTTACATGATATATAACTAATATAATGATTTAATATGTAGCAAATTACTAAAGAAAATACTCAAAATAGAAAACAACAAACTAAAATGCACATAACTGGTTCTAAGAGCTTTGTAAGTATTTATGCTAAGTTGGTAAATTCTCCAATGAGTTATAATCTATTAATTAGAAGTTGTTTTAATTTTCTAAATTATTTCTAAATTGTAATTAACAATTGATTTCATGGATAGCAAAATGAAAGAGAAGATAAAACTCCACTCTTTAATGCTGAAAACTATATTACAACTTATAAAAGAAAGCCTGGAAAAGTGTACAAGCAATCTACTAAAGCTATAAGGGAGAAAATTGTGAGTAATGCTAGTTTTGTAATAATTTTCTATTTTTTTTGCTACTTTTGTTAAGATGCCCAAATTTATTGCTTATTTCATGTGTTTATAATTCCATTTTATATGTTTTTTATATTGTTGATTTGTTCTTCTTGTCAAAATGAGTTATTTCTAGTATAATTGGAATTATACTAGGTTTTTTGTAATCATATATGGTGATTGCATTCATTACTATGACTGCAAATTTTCTTTTGTAGGCTCGCATTGAAAAAGTGCAAAAGAAAAATGATAGTGAAAAGCTTGATAAAGTTATGGCTAATTTGGGGGTGATAAGACCTAGTCATAATAAACTTTTTGGAAGTGGTGTGAAAGCATCTACCATGAAAGAAAAAAAAAAAGGAGAGTAAAGCCTTATAGAAAGTTCCTAATGAGTATTTGCAGTCCATCAAGAATGCATTAGAAGAAGGGATAAACCAAAGAGTAAAAGTTGAAAATGAGAGAATGAGAAAGGAATTAGAACAAGAGAAAGTTGAACGCTTGGAAATAAAAAGGCAATTATAACAAGATAAAGTTGATAGAGAAGAAATGATGAAACAAATGTTCTCCCTCATTCAAGCTCAGCTTGGGCAAGTTAACACCGCTGACATAGACATACTTTGTAAATTGATTACACCTAATCAATCAAGAAGGAATCTTCTATTCCTCCAAACCATACATATCAACATGAAGAATATCAGGTAACAAATTTCCTTAATTCAGTGTTTTTGTACATCATCTTGTTATCTTTTTTGTCGAGATTAGCTGCTTATTTTCATGCTTTCTGAATTTGTTCATAAAAAGAACTGAACTATTGTGTTGTTAGTTTTTGGACCATATTATTTGTCTTGGTTAAATTTACGTCATAATAAAGTTGTTTTACAATTCTTATATACTTGATTTCAATTTTTTTTACATATATCAACTTGTTTGTGAGCATAGTAGTTTTACAACTCTAATATACTTCTTATTTCTTTCTTTCTTTTTTGTAGAATGGTGATAATTAGGAGTGGATAAGGAGGTACTTGGTGAAGGATTTTGGATTGCTATACATATTGATTTTGTTTATTATTTAGATTAATTCACTTATATTCTATATGGAATGGTGGACGATATTGTAGATGGATATTTAAGCTAGTGATTTTTTGCTTTCATATTTTGAATATGTTAAAAGATTGAATTTTACAAGTCCTTATAAAATATATATTATATAAATATGTCATTTTTTTATCATTAATTTATCTTCGATAATATGTACGTAATTAAGACGTACAGTAATATCTATATATTTCTTTTAATTTCGATATAGATGTTGGTTACATATATAATAAGAAGAGTTTTATTTTACGTTAAATAATATTGATAATGAAAGAATAAATTGTTGCCTAAACTAATTCACTTGTTACCTTGTAAAGACTTAAAAGTGTTGCAATATCTATTTAATATTGTTGTTATAGTTAGAAGATAATATGTTGCCTTAGTCAAAACTTAAAGCAACATTTTTTATTTTGTTACCTAATCAAAAAATTATATTGCTTTATACTTATTGGAGTGCCATTTCTTGTAATGATATGAATTCTGTTACCTTAAAACAAAGGCAACAATAATTATACTTATAGTAACGCTTTTGTCTGTTGTCTAAAACACTTTTTGCTATAGTATGTCTGCTTAAGTATGTTTATAAATATTCAGTTTCTCTAACCCGTTAAGGGTCTACGTATTAAGAAAGGCGCAAAACGACATTAATGGTATACAAATATACAACTTTCATAAAAGTTATTTGAGAAGCTTGTTCATGTCATTCAGCATCAAAACGAAATTAATGATATACAAATATACAACTTTCATAAAAGTTATTTGAGAAGCTTGTTCATGTCATTCAGCATCTTGTTCATTGGCAATAGATAGCAAAATAGGTATTTTTTCGCATTTTCTTTGTTAATACAAATTCATGATTGATTTTGTGTACATAACTAAATTTCGTGTTATAACTAACAATATTTTTACTTTCTAAAATCACGTAATGCGTATTAATCTTGATATAATCGATTGAAACGAATTGCATGCTCATTGGTGTTTAGTTCCTTTCATTATCCATTCTCGATCATTTTCAGCCATGGAATAATTTACCTTAACGCTAAGTGGATATTTTTATATCTCTTAACTTGAACGCAAAGCTTGAAAAGTAGCTCTAAAAAGTTACTGCCATTATCATCCTGCGGTCCAATGGTTTCTAGCTAGTCTAGTTTTTTTAAACATACACCAGGATGTGAATTAATCCGACAAACCTGACAGTCTTAAGCATAGTCAATCACTAGAATTTTTTCACCGCCATTCTGTAGATCGGCTGAAATGGACATTAATCATGTGCTCAACCAACATCACGAATTCGTAGGACCCAAAAGCTTTCAATCAGCATGCAGGTGATGTGCCTCAAATCCTGGAAGTCTGCACATTTAATTCCTGTAATCATCATGATGATTCTAAAGAGCGTATTGTCATGGAAGAAGGAAGAAAGAATAATTCAAATAGCATATGGCCAATGAGCCTTAGCTCAAGTGGAAATACCTTTCGGCTAATCCCCACGACTCATTGCAAGTTCTCTGGTTGTAAAAAGTTAAACGTATAAGCCTTCGTATAAGACTTTGGCTACTAATGTACTTTACGCTGCATTCGATTCAATTCAATTATTATGATTACTTAAATTATTATGTTTCTTAAAAGTAGAGGCAATAACAAATTATCATAATCTCACTGTTAAAAAGACAAGTGTCATTTGGTATGGTTTTCATGAATCCATAGAAACTCTTGTTTTGATATAGACCATTAAAACTAGAATAGAGACAGTTTTTTTTAAATTTATTTTCTGAATAAAACATGAGAGCAGTGGTTCTAATAAAGAGCAAGGATCTTCTCTCTAATATTACTCTGTTCTATTATGTCCATTGAATCTCAGTTATTTATTTATGTGGATCTCGTGTCTATTTATGCGGGTCCCGCATAAATGAATAGTTAAGATTCAAATGGACGGGCAGAGTAATACTGGATAGAGGATCTAACTCTCTAATAAAGGCTTTATAGAATAATTTTTACTATATATTTTATTATTTTAATATTAAAAAAAAGATTATGAATATCTACGTATTAAGCAACCCTAAAAACACCAATCAATGTTGAAAGAGAAAAGAAACTTTCACTAGCATGCAGACCACATAATTAGTACGTTCCATCTGATGAGCCTCCAAAAGAATAACAAATAATGGAGCCACATGTTGGCAAAAACATTCAATGCCATTTCTATAAAAGCCAAACTAGCTCTCTAGCAAGATTCCTACGACAAAAAATGTATTCGAAGTTGACCATTTCCGTAGTTATTTTCATTACGTTATTCCTCCAGGCATCGGGGTCGGATCCCGACCCAGTTCAAGATTTTTGCATACCAAACACAAAAGGTGGTCGTGTAAGAACTGCAAAGTTCACAACTCTCCCATGCAAAAATTCCTCAGAAGCAACCACTGATGACTTTGTCTTTTCCGGCATGAAAACCCCCGGAAACTTCTCTGACACCGGCTTTGTCGCGATTCCCGTCAGCCCTGCAAATTTTCCAGGCCTTAACACACTAGGCATGTCATTTGTGCGAGCTGACCTCAGGGTTGGTGCCATTAATCCACCACATTTCCACCCAAGAGCCACTGAGATCACTCATGTGGTGCAAGGACGTGTTTATTCAGGTTTTGTCGATTCAAACAACCGAGTCTTTGCAAGGATACTCGAGCAAGGGGAGGTCATGGTGCTCCCTAGAGGCCTGGTGCATTTCCAAATGAACGTTGGTGACAAGCCTGCTACAGTTTTTGGAAGTTTCAACAGCCAAAATCCTGGAAGTCAAAAGATCCCAACTGCTGTTTTCGGATCTGGCATTGATAATGAGCTTCTTGTGAAAGCTTTTGGATTGAGTCCCAAGCAAATTGGATTGATGAGAAGAAGGTTTGATCCAAAAATGTTGTGAGTTCTGTGTGATCATTTTTATTTGTGTCAATTAGCAAAACATGTTTCGCAACTGTCTTTACTTATGATGGGTGCAAGGTTGACGTTTTCCTTTCTTTTGTTATAGGCAGAATGAGTGCCAAATGTTAGTGATGTGGCCTATAATTATCTTTACTTTCATGTTTCGCGTGGAAATGTTAAGTTTTTTTTCATTTCCGTCGTAGAAGAACTGAATCCTAGGACAAAAAGGGTTTACAAAAAGGGTTTGTGCCATCTGAGCTAAAACTAGATTCAAAGACAAAATCCTTTCCTTTCTTCTGATTAATTCTCCATCATTCTGGTTATATCTTTAATCGACCCGATAAGTAAAAATTAAGGATCACCTGTGTTTGCAGTCCACTCTTGGATTGTGACTGTTGCCGAAATTGACATGGTACATTGAGGTCAAATTGTTTCATAAAATTGTTAACATGCTCAGATGCCATCCTACGCCCCCCTCCTGACCTCAGTAACTTATCAGTTCACGGTTGAAATGGACCAGCATTTGAAACTACTGATATTGTGACAACTTGTTCATTGAGATATTCGTGGAAAGACTTCGAACTCTGCTAACCCGCGTAACGGGAACCATTCCATGATGCCTCAGTAAACGTTGTATTTGGTATTGATAAATTGCAGAATTGTAGAGAAGATATGGTCTACAATCAAATTAAACTGGTCATACTAAACATGCAGTAGTCTTACAGATTGCTAAGCTAAATCTAAGAGCATTCGTATTGGATGCACTTGATATTCAACGATGTGTTCACTCTTACCCTGAGGACGACTAACCATGAACGTGAATGAAGTTCATAGTTGAAAGAGTTCACGGAAGCGGAGATTAAGGCAGAATTCCAGAAGGGTTTCTCAAAAAGTTGAATCAAGGCGCAATTATTATCGAGGTTGCTACTTTAACATCGTTACAAGCAAAACTAGGATTACAGTAGTTTAGAATCATCAGCCAATAACGTCCTAAAAGGGCTGTGCTACAGATACACGGGCTTAAGACAAGCTACAAACAGGTTCATTCCAATTCATAGTAACTTGCAGAAACCTACATGGTTTCAACTCCCTATATTAATTATAAAGTTTCTCTCGTGCACTTCGACAGTACTTTTTCCAACCATTAACCTTAATTGATGTTTATCCCCTTATATCACCAACTGAAAATGATGATGCGTGGAAGGCAACAAGATAGTTCAAACTTGTTTAATGGCAACATAATTGGCATTATAAAATACTACTGCAGTAGCAAATATTATCATACCCAAGTTAGTATACCAGATAGAACATGCTGAATCGTCAGACTAGAGAAATAATTTACAAGCACATAATAAGAGGCAGTGAACCAGAAGAATGATCTCACTGCTTTACCATGGCCCTTATGATGGCGTCATTCATCCCATTATCAAGTGGAAACATATGTCCCATACCTTCCAATTCATGATAATGTATCCAAGAGAGTCGTTTAGCAATGTAGCGCTGAAGTAGTACAGGCACAAGTCGATCTTCATCCCCATGCCATATGTGAACGGAGCCTTCATTGTTTGGGAAGGGATTTTCCAGATCCATAGGATCAAATTCCCAAGGCCCAAATCCAATGTTCAGATCACGATGGAGAGATTCATATTCTCCTTGCTGTCTAGGAAATTCCTAAGAAGACTTGCAAGTTAAGACCATATAGTGTTGGACAGCAAAATACGGAAGAGGCAAAGAAACAGACATATAGAGGCTAAACAATCTTCTGTATTATAAGGTAAATTATCATCCAATAAAACATGAAATATGCCCATATAAATATAGACTTATAAAACTAATTCTTGATAAACTGTTTAACTTAAACAATGACGCTAACTAATAACTCAAAAAAAAAACCCTCCAGATGCTACAGCATATTTGGGAACATTTATGTAAGAGCTAATTAGGTGCATGCACTATAAAAGATGATAAACAACTGGAGTATGGTTTGCAGCACATGATAGACAAGTTCTTTCCATCTATAGATGACGGCGTAATTTTCAGATAATTGGTCCTTAAGCGTAGAAAAATGCAATGGAAAGATGATTGCTCAAGTCGTAAGCAATAACAACTGTAAATGACAAAACATAATGTATGATTTATGATGAAGAAAACCAAAAGGATGAAGCATTTGGTCCATCGAAAGAAAAGCCTCTTAAATTTCATAATCATGCAAACGAGGTGGATTATTCCTTTCAAAATTGCAATGGTCCCCTGGACTTCAGATGTTCGACAGTGGCTATGCAGAATTAACTTGGTTAAATGCTCAAGCTTTGAAATAGCAGCTAATACGACCAGACAGTATATCTATTCTGCGGAATTAATCACACCAAAGCTGTGAGTTTTAACACAAAATCAAGTGGTAGTGCAATTTTTTGTCAGGGAAAGACAAAAATTATCAGATAGAAAGAAATGAGTTGTTTTGGTATATAAGATGTTGCAGGGGAGAAACTGAAACATCTGTAGCAAACAGATTTCTTATAAGCCTTCAAGAATATCCAAACATTATTCTATTTGACCCAAAAGAAAACAACCATTACTAAGATATTGGTCTCATAGAGTCAACTGAAGGGTGAGTTATTATTAAACTACTCCTTGAATCTTCCAACTACAAGAGATGGCTGCGTTATAAATCATTTTACTCAAGAAATTGTGCAACACAAATGGCAGCGTCTAGCCAAATTTAACGGAAAAATATTTAAGAACTATGATTCTGCCTTAAACTACAACAGAGGATGAACAATTAACCATGGTTAACACTGTCAATGCGAAAACACGAATGGAGAAAAGTTTCTATCATCAAGGCGTCAGATTTGCCTTCTCAGAAAACAAATATTTGTGCTACTGAATGCTTGTAAAACACAGCCTTTATGAATGTATATCCTCTCACCAACTATTAATGCTGCTAGAAATAGTAGATAGAAGCCAACACCAAACCAAGTTCAAAAGACTGACAAATGACACACGTGTAGTGCAAATCTCATGCTAGTTACGGTTTATACTTGTACTTCTTGATCACATGACATGTTATGGTACTTTAAATTGTAAAAGATCGATGCTTGCACTTCTTGATCAGCTAACATGTTATGCTCTCTAAATTTTAAAAGAATTGATGCTCATACTTGTACTCCTTGATCACCTCACATGTTTTGTTCTTTAAATTGTAAAAGATCGATAATGCATGGAAGTTTTGGTTGATAAAGAGACATACATTGTCATGGTCTGTTTCCTTAGCCATGAATTCTAGGTCTTTGGGAGAAAAATTTTCCAAAAACTGAGCTATCACAGTAGAGCCAGTGAACCACTTCTGCGTATTCCACCAGTATGATAGCCATGGGGCATAGTGAGCAACACGGAGTGCCCATTGATCAGGAGTTAACTGCTGATGGTAAGCTTTCTTGGATAAGTTTGAGGGAAAACCAGGCCACCAGTAGTTAACAACTGGAGCCACTAGGGTGGCCCCTGCTAGCCTGATAAATAGTTCAAGTATACCTTTAAGCAAAAGCATGAAAAGGAAGCAGTGCATACCAGCTATTTTGTTTTCTTGTGTCCTTCCGCAGATAGACACAGACATAACAACTGAAGCCTCTGTATTTCAATCATCTTTAAAAATAGTTGAATGGTACCTGTGAGGTATGTACTTAAGGCAGGTCCATGTCAATTCACCGCCCATGGAAAAGCCAATTACATAGAATTTTGATCCTAGTCCCAATTGATCGGCAAGCTCCTCAACATCCAAAGCAAAACTCTTCAATGTTCGTTCTGGATGAGGATCACTCTCCCCATAACCTGGCCTATCAAACGACACTATGTATACCCCAAGTTCTTCAACAGTTTCCTAAAACAATACCCAATGTGAGATGAAAACCAACTACTTAAACATCAAGCTGTATTTAAAAGGAATGTTGAAAACATTAAATGAACTGTAAGTACCTTAGATATGTGAGTGGAAATAGCAGCATCATGTTTGCTAGAATCAAAGCCATGAATGTAGACAGTTTTATACTTGGCCATATCTTTTGAGACACCATGCTCTTTGTAGGCCAAATACCTGCCATCTCTAAGTTTTATCCTTGATGATTTAACCAGAGGTCCACCTGGAGAACCACAGGTCCTCGGTGGAGGAGGTTGGATTATCTGATAAGCCCATGCCAGATTCCCCACAAAGAATACCAACAATATTTTGGCAGAAATCCCTGCAAATTTTAGCTCCAATTCAGTTAAGCTCCACAAAGTTAGAGAAAAACTGACCAATTATCCATTCCAGAATGAGAACAAGAAACATTACTGAAATAATTAAGCATCCAACTGCATGTACTCCCATATCTTCATGAAATTTGAGGGCATATGATCACTTTGACACATATACATGATCAGTCCTTAATGATCACAAGGTGGTACGAATACAATGATGTGATTCCATTAGAACTAATAGAAAATATACCCGTTGAAGAACATTTTTGTTCCTTTTTATCATTCCTTTCTAATGCCATACTCTAGTCTATGCAATATAATGTTATGGAAACTCTCACAGGTCTGTAAGTCAATTTGATTTCTTCCCGCATAACATAACATCGTCCCCTACCCGGATGTTAAAATTCGCCTCTACCATTTTGTAAATGCGTCAACTTTGGATCAAAATGATGATGGCTCTCCGTTATTATAAAGGATAATACGGAAACTGAGAATTAGTTATGTAAATACTTATTGTTTCGTACAGTAATTTGTTATAACAGAACATGTGTACAGCTTTAGGATTCTTCTAGAATAATATCAGTATATGATGTATACTATTCTTCCTCCCTATATAAAGGAAGCTACAGTACTCTTTCGGATTTATTAAATATCATATACAAAAATCTGTTTCAAGCATTATCCGCTTTCTTCTGTTATAAAATCTTCCCATAGGAACTCCATAGAAACAGTAAATGGATCTAGATGAAGCAAAACACTTAGGATCATACTCCGTAAAACTTTGCACTTTTTCATCTCCAATTAATTCTTAATCTTAGCTTTAAGGAAAAGTATCCACTTTCTTGGGAGCCCCACTGGTAAAAATTCACCAAACAAATATATATATATATATAGACCCAAGCAATGAATGTTGTATACAGATAAAAGCACAATATATCATACGACTAACAATGAAACTAGAAGAAGAAGAAGAAGAAGAAGACCTGAGAAGAAGGTACAAGAGTTATTCTGCTTAGGTCCTCTAGTATGAGCCCTTGCTGAAGCTGCAGAAATCTTCCCGCTCCCTCCTGCTGCCATTTGTAAACACCAAACCAAAACAACTCAAGGCACACAAGGGCAATGAGAATTGCGGTTTAAACCCTTTGAATATTATACTAAATAAAAATTTTAAGAAAAGCATCAGGAATCTCCTTACTTTTTTCTGAATAAACAAAGAGAACGTGCGCAGCTGTCTTCTCACTTCATGTTTGGTTTTTCAGACAAAGCTTAGTCTATGCGGGGTAATGTCAACAGATTTCAGTTGGTATTTTTACTTTTGTCATGTTACTCCGCTAGGCATCCGACAGATGGCCAAATGGATATAATAAAAAGTAATTCTGATAAATGAAAGAGCTTTTTGTGATTGTGCAATGCTGACGGAGACTTCTTGTTCCTATGAATTATTGGTCTAGTGACGTAACTATGTTGCAATGGAAGGAAGAAAAAATGTTTTATTGATCTTCACTCCGTTATAATTATAATCCAAATAGTTTAGAATACAGTATCCCGTGTTGGTCCACAGTACAAATATCACGGCAACCCTACTCGGTGGGCATTACTTATCGTTTTGGGATTCATTAAGACCACAAATAGAATGTTGGTCAAGTCTGGACATACTGAGACACAACTCAACTCCTACAACAAATAAGTCTCAGAGAATGTAGGAATCTTAAGATCCATAAGAACATCAGTGCTTTAACATTGCCCGTACGATGGCATCGACCATCCCATCATGGGACGGGAACAAGTGGCCTGCACCTGGTAGCTCATGATACTGAATCCAAGGCTGTTGTTGGGCAATGTAGCGCTGCGTCTGTACAGGTACAAGACGGTCTTCATCTCCTTGCCATAGATGGACAGAACCTTCCTTGTTTGGAAATGGATTTTCCAAGTCCAGAGGACCAAAATCCCAAGTGCCAAATCCCACTATTAGGTCGCGGTGAAGGGATTCATATTCTCCTTGCTGTCTTGCATGTTCCTGTGAAAACACAACAAAGTATAACCGTAACGAAATAAAAAAATTGAGCAGCTGTAACTGTTGCTACATCATCTTCACGCACGTTCTCTGTATGAAAG
Source organism: Erythroxylum subrotundum (assembly GCA_027563845.1). NCBI lineage: Eukaryota > Viridiplantae > Streptophyta > Magnoliopsida > Malpighiales > Erythroxylaceae > Erythroxylum > Erythroxylum subrotundum. Next base: position 21,309,992 of record JAOQMQ010000004.1, on the reverse strand, counting down.
TCAATAAGGAGCTCTACTAAAAAAATCTGCTCAACAACAGCCCCAAGATACAAAACCACATAATTAACAAGAAAGCCATACTGGGCCAATGTTGGGTTAATCAGTTTTCAATTCTAGAAGAACAAAATGCAACAAAGGATTAAACACTTGGTTATAAGCTATTGCCAGTAAATTTGGTTAGCACTTGGTTCCTAATTTAAAGAAAAGATTTAGTCAATTGGTAAGAAAGAACTGAAACTCTTGAAGTTCCTATTGGTGCAGAAAGAGGAGAATTATTCCTTGCATCAGATGGTAAACAAAAATGTAAAATTAAGTTTGTAACCAGAATTATATGCTCCTAAAGACCTATGCCTCCACAAAATGACTTATATTTCCTTGTTTTACACGCATTAGTAATTACTTAGTAGTATATCACCAAAACGTAGTTTAATAAAAGATTTAAGTTGGCATGAGATATTAGATAAGGGAAAGGTTGCTTTTTCATCACACAGAAATCCCTGAACAAATACTGTCGGAGCACAAAGGATCAAGAATTTTACGCCTCCAGTGGTTAGAGATCATGGCAGGAATAGGCAGATTTAGCTAAGTTGTATGTCTAATTTCAAAGCATAGAGTGCCACCTTCACTTACAAGAAGAAGACTTCACAATTAAGGTTATAAGAGTACTGATTTTGTCTACTCTACAGAATTAATCACATCAAAAATATTGGTTTTATTCACCAAGAACAACAAACTGAAATTCATTTATCCAGCCAATTTTCAAAGTAAATCATACAGGAAGAATAAAATTGATTTTCCTAAATAATAGGGATTCTAAACTGGAGGAGGCTGGATTGGACTAAGAAAAAGATCAGTGGCGAAGAGATTTTTAATAATTTACGTCGTATCTGTGGCAACAGATGTTGGTTCCTAACAATTCATGTTCTATTTGTCACAACACAGCTTGGCACTGAGACTTGTGTATCCGATAGCAACTCTCCAGTAATGAAATTTTATTGAGAAACTATGGAGTAATGTTTTGTTTTATACTACCGCCAAAGGCAACCAATCAACATGGTTATTCTTGCTAGCTCAAAACTAGGAAGCGGAAGACTCGAGTATTTGAAATTGGATACAACTTCGTGGACAATGAAATGCAATTTTTGAATCAAGGATTACATGTATATAATGTTGTCTAACTTTCTGAATGGAATGTATCTGTCAACATAGTAGCTTTTTATAAAATTTTAGTGATGAATGAATTCAATTTCCTTCTTATGAATACATCAACTTTGAACAAATGACCTGCAGTTGTGAATGATAATCATCCTCAATAAATGATGCTGCTTGCATAACAAGCAATGCACCTAAACAACATCCGAAGAGACACTGTTGTATGTAACTATTTTGTATCTTTTCATATTGGTTCCAGTTAACACTACCTGTATAGAATGCTCTTCCTTTCGACAAATTGATTTCTAATGTATCATATTTTTTGGCTGGATAGATACGTACCCTGTTACTCCCTGGAAGCTTAGCAATGATTTCTAAATCCTTTGGAGAAAAGTTATCGATAACAGGAACACGACTCATCACAGTACAGCCAGGGAACCATTTTTGAGAATTCCACCAATATGAAAGCCAGGGGGCATAATGAACAACACGAAGTCCCCATTGATCTGGTTGTAACTGTTGGTGGTAGGATTCCTTAGTTATATTGACGGGAAAACCAGGCCACCAATAGTTAACAACTGGAGCAAGTAGGGTTACTCCTGCTAACCTGCAAAAGGTAAAGCATATTTTTTCTAAGAGAAAGCATGACAAACAGCCATTTACTTGTGTTTTTATGTGTTCTTCTCATTGACACAGGCATGAGCATGTGAGCCTTAAAGCTGAGATTTCAGTCATCTTTAAAGCAAAGTTAAATGGTACCTGTGAGGGATGTACTTGAGGCATGTCCATGTCCACTCACCACCCATGGAAAAGCCAACTACATAGAATTTGGTACCCAGTCCCAATTGATCAGCAAGCTCCTCAATATCCAAAGCCATGCTCTTCAATGTTCGTTTTGGATGAGGATCACTCTCTCCATAACCTGGTCTATCGAAGGATACAATATACACCCCTAGTTCTTCAACAATTTCCTGGGAGAAAACATATTAATTCAGATAAACTCTGCAGCAACATCAAAAGGACTGAGATCAAAAGGGAATTAGATGAGCAAGTAAATACTTACAGAGGAAAGTTGAGTAGCAATAACAGCATCATGTCTGCAATTATCAAAGCCATGAACATAGA
>JAOQMQ010000004.1:21283329-21296225 GCA_027563845.1 Erythroxylum subrotundum | reverse complement strand
GAAGTATCATATTTTTGTATTTTCAAGAACTTTTGTAAAAACCAATGCTTTAGATGCATTTTGAGAAAAATTGTCATTTGTGTAAGATGTATTTTGAACCATGTTGTAAGGGGCTTGAAATGCCCACTAAAGCATTGTAAGATACTTGATTTTGATGTAACTGAAATGTATTTGAATTTATGGTTTACTATGGTATTTCAAACCATGTTTTAGTATGTTTTACATTTCCATGAGGATAGAAATTGTATGCAGGAAATCTGGAAAAATTTGGGTAGATTTGGGGATTTTGTCTCCTTGGATGTTATAGGTATCTCTTAGTCTTTCCAATGGTATGAATGTTATGATATTGAGGTGTTAGAATAGGAAGTCATGAATGTTATAAATAGAATGTTGTTTGGACTTGGTCTTGAGGTGGCTTGAATGAATAAATAGCCAATGTAGTTAGATGAACTTTTTAGTTGAGGTGTGAGAATTTGATGAGATGAGTGTGATTTTGGATTGCTAGGTAATGTTTATGCAGTGTTTAGGCACTAAAATATGTCAATTTTGGAAGTGTATATGTGTTCATGATGAGTGGTAGGTTTGGGCAAGTTTTGGAGTGGCATGGGGATTTTGAGATAACCCCATGTCCGTTAAACGGACACGTCTGTCCGTTTAACGGACTCTCTCGGGTGAAAAATCACCCTTTGGTAAATCCATGTCCGTTTAACGGACAGGGATGTCCGTTTAACGGACACATTCGGGTCAAATTGGACCCCTTGCCCTTATGTCCGTTTAACGGACAGGGGTGTCCGTTTAACGGACACATTCGGGTAAAAATGGATTCCTTCGCACTGCCATGTCCGTTTAACGGACAGGGGTGTCCATTTAACGGACACTCTCGGGTGAAATAGTGCAGTTAAGTCAATCCATGTCCGCTAAATGGACACGCATGTCCGTTTAACGGACATGCTCTGGAATGAATGTTCATTTGGACTTTCTTAAGGGAAAAAAGCAGGTTTTGGGAGTTCTATATATTTTCCTTGTAAGGGTAATAAGACGAACTCAATCCGACATCTAGGTTAAGAGTTATAGCATTCGGGCCAAGAAAGGTTAAAAGTGAGTATATGTTCAAGGGTTATGTCTCAGTCCGTTGGGCTCCGGAATCGGGGTACAACATTGACATATAATCATCAACTAATAAAATGTAGACAAAATTAGCCCAATAAAATTGATTCTCCAAATGTTAAAAATTTTACAAACCAAAATTGGAGTTTATGGCATCTCATTTCTTTAAGTGATATTATCTATTCTTTGACCTTGCTCACAAGCCTTACAAAATAAGCAAGCGTCCCAAAACAATGAAGGCTAAAAGAAACTACATTCTAAAATATTTCTTGTTGTTCATTTAGCACCAAAATTTCCTCCACAAGCATATAAATGGCAAAATGTAAGGATAGATGATATTTCATTTTTAGGTACATATCTTTGCATTACCTAATCAGAGTAATGCTTCCATAAATACAAATGTCCTATATATTGTGCTTAACATCACTTTTGATTATATCCTTTCAAGCTTTTGATAGATCTATAGGTAATATATTAGTATCTAAATAATTTACCATATTTGGATACTATAGCAATTGGACACCCACAGAGAATTGTTGCTCATACTGGAGTTCTTCTTATAAATCAACGTTTGTTTGAACTTGTAAAAGGCGACTTAAATGATTTGCCACTCAATTTTTTACGCCTTGGCTTGTCTTTGATTTCCAAATCAAATTTTCTTAATAGTAAAATCCATCTCATCAATATAAGTTTTGCCTCTTTCTTTGATAATATAGGTATTCAAAAGTTGCATGATTAGAGAAAACAATGACTTTAGTACCTAACAAGCAAGTTCAAAAATTTTTTAAAACAAAAATACCACAAAAAACTATTTTCAGTTGTTGAGTAAATTCTTTGAGCATAGACACATAGTAAATAACATGAGACATTTTCTCTACTAATTGTCCCAAAACAACTCTTATAGCTTTGTTGCTTACATCACATATGAGTTTGAATGGCAACTCCCACTTGGGCAGTTGAATAATAGGGGCTAAAACTAGTAACTTTTTTAACTTGCCTATAGCTTCTTTACTATCATCATTAAGTTCAAAAATAACATCTTTTTTTAGTAACTTACACAATGGGGATGCTATTTTTTAAAAATCTTTGATGAACCTCTGATAGAAACCTATATGGCCAAGAAACGAGTGAACTTCCACCATACTAGCTGGGTAAGGCAAAGATTGAATAACATACTTCAATCTCCCTAGAAGAAATAACATGGCCTAAGATTATACCTTGTTTTACCATAAAATGACAATTTTGAAATTAATAACAAAGGTTAGTTTCTATACATCTTTGTAAAATCAAACTCAAATTATGCAATATTCATCGAAAAAGCCTCCAAAAATAGAGAAATCTTCCATAAAAACTTCAATGATCTACTCTATGTAATATAAGAATATGCTTACCATACATCTTTGAAAAGTAGCTGGTGTATTGCAAGTGTTGAAAGGCATTCACCTATAAGCGAAAGTTCTAAAATAATAAGTGAAAGTTATTTTCTGCCAATCTTTAGGAACAATCGCAATATGAAAATATCCTAAAAACCATTAAGATATTAAAATGTTTTACCAACTAATCTTTCTAACATTTGATCAATAAATGGGAGAGGTAAATGGTCTTTTTGAGTTACTGAATTTAATTTCTTATAGTCAATGTAAACTCGCATTTGTTTTAGACCCAAGTAGAAACTAAGTTTCCATCCTAAATGGTGACAATTGTAATTCTTGTCTTTTTGGAAACTACTTACATAGAGCTAACACACCCACTATCTTAAATTAGATAGATTATCCTTACCTAAAAAATTTCAAAATTTCTTTCTGCATTACCTCCATCATTTGAGGCTTAATCTTCTCTGAGGTTGCCTTATGCAATTAGCTACATCTTCCGAAAGAAACTTGTGCAAACAAGTATTATCGAGTACCATCCATCTGATGGTTGTTTTAAAGTTTTTCAAAACCTCCACTAATCTTTGCTCTTACTTGAAAGTTAGCTTGCTTTAGATTATTACTAGTAAAGTGTCTTCCTTTTCCAGGAACAAGTATTTTAAGTGTTTTGGTAGTGGTTTTAACTCTAATTTTAGTACTCATACTACTAAAATGATGAGCTGATCATTAGGCATAGGTATGCCTAACTCCAGATACTATACTATTGACATCTATTTTACTTTGCAAAACCATCCAAGGCTTTTTATATAGTCCTATAAACAAAAATTAAGGGATATATTAGTATATTCATCATTAAAAAGACTTTTCAACATAGATGTCTCTAGCTTATCCTTTCTATTAATTTTGAACTAGTTTTGTGCTAATAAATCCAAAATGGCAATTGCAAAGATAGAAAAGTCATCATCAAGATATTTCATTTTATCATATATATTAAACTAAATAGTAGCCTTACCAAATTTCATGGTCAAAGTACCATTGTGGACATTAATTATTATTTTGATTGTCATTTAAAACGATCTTACTAATGAAAATGGTGCTAATTGGTCATCATTTTATATATCCAAGACATATAAGTCACTGGGAAAAATCAATTTGTCTTTAAGATGCACATAAACATCCTCTACTAACCCCTTAGGATATGCATTGAACCTATTTGTTAATTAAATCACCACCTCCATCTTTTCTAATGACCCTATGTTGATAGTTGAATAAACAGATACGGCATGACGTTTATGGATGCACTTAAATCTAACATTGTCTTTTTCACCTTAGAACTGGCAATAGTGTATGGTATGGAAAACATACCTAGGTCTTTACATTTTTTTGAGAGGGTTTTTCGAATGACAACAAATACATTTATTCCCGTCCTTACCTTTTTAATCCCTTTTGACTTTTGTTTTCATTTCATCGTATAAATTTCCTTCAAGAATTTAGTATATCTAGGCACTCCTTTAATCGCATCAAAAAGAGAAATATTTACCTCACATTTTTAAAATGTCTCATATAAATTAACATCTTGTTCCCATCTTCGGTTATCTTTTAACGCTTTTGAAAATGAGGAAGTATAGATAAAGGATGAAAATGTGACTCATCCTTAGACTTAGGCACACTTTCCTCTACTTCTGTGTGTTCAATGTCTTTTGTACGGGAATTTAATGAAGGTAGGGCTTTCACGGGCTGCTCCACTTGCTTTCCATTTCATAATGTAATAGCATTGGAACTCTCCTTAGGATTTATTGTAGTTTTTTATGGTATTTTATTCAAACTTTGAGATTGCAAGCGACTAACTGTAATGGCCAACTAATTCATCTGGGTTTTCCAAATTATGAATATTGTTTTTCATCTCATATTGGAATTTAACAGTATTAGTAACTAATGCTTTAACAATGTCTTAAGAGACATAAATGAATCAAGGATTGGTCTTGTTGTGGTTGTCTTGGAGGATGTGTATACTTTTGAAAATTAATTGTAGGTTAATTTATCAGTTTATTATCATATTGAAATTTTGGATGGTTTACTAGGTTTGTATGTGTTTGAATATAGAATGTATTGAAGTTGGGGATGTCCCTGAAAAATTCCTGCTATATTTTCTTATTTTATCAAACCTTCTTATAATGTGGGACACATATTAGTTATGTGTCCTACTATTGAATATATTTTGCAAGCCTTTGCTACTTCCATTTTTCGTACTACCAATCAACGAACAAGTTTAGTAAGATATTCCATATTTTTTAAAGAGAAAAAATGTTTACTTCACTAACTCATTGAGTAGAATAATCTTGTATAGCATTGAACTACTAGGAATTGAATGCCATATTAATGATACAATGCTCAAGTCGTATATGGTGTTTTGTTAACAAGTGCTCCTGCATTGGTAGAATCAATAATACTTCACTAACTCATTGAGTAGAATAATCTTTTATAACATTGAACTACTAGGAATTGAATGTCATATTAATGATACAATGCTCAAGTCGTATATGGTGTTTTGTTAACAAGTGCTCCTGCACTGGCAGAATCAATAATACTCCTATCAATTGGTAAATTTTTTTTGTAGAAATACTGAATTAGGAGATGTTTACTAATTTAGTGATGTTGACAACTAGCACATAGCTTTTTGAAATGCTCCCAATACTCATATGGTGACTAACTATTGTATCGTTGAATGCCATAAATTTCCTTTCAAATGCTGGCAACCATTAAAGCTAGAAAGAAGCTTTTTATAAATTGCTTCTTCGTTTTGTTCTATGTAGTGATGCTAGGGGGCAAGTAATATAACCAATCTTGGGCATTATCCTTTAAAGAGAATGGGAAAGCCCGCAATTTGATTTAATCTTCAGTGATTCCATTGGACTTCATTCCCGTGCATATGATATGGAATTCCTGAAGATACTTGCACGGATTCTCTCTTGCAGTATCCCAAAAAGTTGGTAATAAATAAATTAAACCATATTTTAATATAAAGGTAGAATTTGCATCAAAATTAGGAGAATTTATGCAATGAGGTTATTAGTTCAAATATGGTTTAGCAAGTTCTTATAGAGTTTGATTGTTCGTTATTGTTTCTGTCATTTCATTAATTATAGTGTTGTGTTGCTTCTGTTATCTTTGTTTCTTTAATTAACTTTTTCACAATCTTTTTGATTTATGAATTATATTATTTTAGCTTCCTTTAAAGATCTTATAACAAACATATAATCCTAGTAGTCCCTGACAATGGTACCAAAACTTGGTGGTTCTATCATATGTACCCCAAATTAATTCCTAGATTCCTACAATCAGTAAACATAATATAAGGAAGTAGGAGACGATCCCATGAGGAATTTTAGGATGCCAATCATTACAAAAGAAAATAATTAATACGGGGTTGTCAAATTTTGAAATAAGAAAAATAAAGGAAATAATAAAATGAGAGTTCTAAAAAAATGAGCCTTGGTTTATAGTTGTTTTCACCCCTTGGAACTACAACTGATTATTGACATAGAAATAATTATTTCATCAAATCATATATTTGATGTAATACTGAACATTTGTCTTTCCATAAGATTATTTAATAAAAAACATATAATTTAGTTCCCTTATTGCTTAAAAACCTTATATATGTTCTAAAATATAATTAAACAATAGTTCTAAGAAAAGAAAGACCATTGAAGCAAGATAACAAAACATTAGCGATTGCATTTAATCTCGTTGAATGCTTTTCCTAAGAGTAATAATTTCTAATGTAACAAATTAAAACTCTTAGTTACTACAAATGATTAAATGAATTAAACTTTTATGTGTTCAATATTTAATCTAGCAAATGACCATTAAATTAATAATCAAATTATGCACCTTATAAATCAAGAAAAAATAGTTATAAAAACGAAGCATTGAAAAGCAATTCAATACATGAATAAATGAAGTACTACACAATAAGATCCAATTTCCTTTTAATCTTCAAAGCTCCAAAAAGCTTCCACTTTCTTTAACCAAGAGTAAAAGACTTAGCTAACAATGATCATTACTACTATAACATTTAAAGAAACACCACCCTAATATCTACTAAAGAAAGGAGGAAGAAAGAGTACTTTGAGAAACTGGAAAGTGTAGCTAAAAGATAGGATGGTTTGCCCCTTCACACTTTGACTTTATTTATAGCCACTTAACCACATGTAAAAAATCTTATAGTTGTGATTCTTAGATTCCTTAGATCACAACTTCATTGATTTCCACCTAGATCTTGTCAAGATAACGTTTTAAACCATTTTTAACACATTTTTTCACTTGCAAATTTAAAGTATGAAAATTGTAATTTCTAATGAACGTGCTCACGTTTAAGATCACGCTAGACTATTTTTCATTTCAATAATCTGATCCAAATATGTAAAATGAATGTTTTATTAGCCCAAATCTCCTCGAAATTGAATTAAGACACAATCCTTTTTCTAGTCAAGTAGCATTTTCAACCTCTAGTTTGCAAAGATAAACAAAATAATGAGTAAAATAAACAAAATACTAAGTTTAAACATAGCAAGATAAGATTAGATAAGATTTTGAATGTTAAAAATTGGTCAAATTTATGATACATTAAGTAGATAAATGAGAACATTGAATTGGGTCAATTTGTTTTGCACTCATTTAAAGAGAATCTGTTAACTGCTATTCATTTTCTTAAGCTGCAATTCTCACTCAATATTACAGTTATAGTATGCCAAGATTTTGAAATAGTAAGTTTCTTTGAAATTGAAGGATTCATTCATCTAACCTATTGTTACAAAGGTCTTCTCAGACACCAAACTTATACCACAAGTTGCGCATACTCCTTTGCACAACAATCTCACTTAGGTCTATTCAAGTAAGATTTAGCCTTCTCGTGTGCTCGTCGATCAACAAAACCTTATTCTCGAACGCCTCACGACCCTTATAGTGTTTGACTCTCTCTCTTGCAAGAAAACTACGAAAGCACTATATTGTTAATTGTAACAATAAAAGCATGAAAGAGGTACAACAAATGCCAACCTTTATTACTTCCCTCAAAGTATACAAAGAAATGATCTCTCAATCTCCGTATTTAAGGAGCAAGGCTCAAATGAGCTATTTATAGGCATTTCTAGCTTGATGACTAAGTTAAAATCTTAACAAAACTCAGTTACTTAGATTGCATCTTATCATTATTAGATTACATCACATTATCCAATTAGATGACATCCTTATCTAAATAGGACTGTATCTAATAGGATTTAGTTAAATCACAACGAACAAGATAAAAGATTACATCTATTTAAGAATGATTCATCCATATCCACGAATATCTCCACTATCTTCAGTTGATCCTCTCATATGCTCTTTATATTTTAGAGCTGATATTATCCGTTGTGGTCATCTGTCACATTATTCAAGATCTCCCTATAATCTCCATCTGTTGATGATGAGTCGTCCAAGTCCAAAGCCTGTCATAGCACTGTGGTTCAATCCAATGCTTATCCATGTTAAGTCTATTAACCATGGTTTATTCATTTGAGCATATACTAAGTCCTTAGTACATAAAGAACCCAACCTTAGCCAAGTTAACTCATACAAAGTCCGAAACTCTACCAAAACTCAGATCATGCTTGAAGCTCCCTTGGGCTTTTGCATGCCACCGTCATGTAGTGATCCAACTAACCTTTAATCCAAGACCCGTTTCTAGCTAGCTATAAAGTGTTTTCATGTGCTAAAGGGCTAACGCCTATCCTTATGTCCTTATTAATGTTGCTATGTCTTTGAAAAAAAAAAAGAGAGGCTACTTTCCTTTTAAGGTAGAACTAAGAGAAAAATATATAATATAAAATATAAAACATATTTCAACTTTCATATTATAATATCATGAATTATGAAATTGTGTAATTATCTGGTCTAGATTGAAAATTAATTTTAAAAAATAAAAAATACATGTCAATGCAACTTAATACAATTAACTTCTATCATATGTAATGCTGACAGTAGAATAGATGATCATATGATCCTGTAAGTCATTATTTGGAGTATTACAAAATGAAAACTAGTTCGTATTTAACATTTTTATTATAATTCAGGACTTCTGAAATAGCTTACCTTTCCTTCTATTCCTTACGTTAAACGGATTTCTTTCTTATTTCTTCCTTTGTTATAGATGGATAATTTCATGAAATACATCTAATAGAAGCATTTCTTTTCATTAAGGCTTGAATTCTAAAGGTCTTCAGGCATATTTGATATATCCGCTAACAAAGAAATGTTCGGGAGTTCATTCTACCTCGTGTTCAGTTTTCATTAGAACAAGGAGCTAGGAGCGATGAAGTTTCCTCTTTGACGTTTTTCAATATAATGATATACCAAAGACTGAAACAGAAACGGGTGATCAACGCAGAGAGACTGGAAGTTAAAGTAAACTGAGATAAACCAAGAGGCTAAGAGTGTAGACCATGCGCATTCCTCGAGAATATAAACCAGTATAACTTACCATCGCACGAAGAACCAAAGTTGCAGCAACTTAGCATGCACTAGAACATGAACAATCGTACCCAAACAGTTCACTCCTATTTAAGCCAAAGGTATAGCACAAGTAGTAGCAAGATTACACAACTAAATCCTGCACACGGACGTAAAGCATATTTAAGCTGAACGACAAGATGCTTGCACTCTAAAGATTAGCCTTTCAACACAAATTTATTAACTATTACTGATAAAAGCAATTAATGGTCGCAAAACTTACATAGACAACAGAATATTTCGCTGTTCTTCTTAACCACAGAAGGGAAGATAAAAGATCAACATATAACCAGAATCTTGATGAGTGAAGATCAAATGAAATTAATGCCCCCAAAACCTACTTAAATTAATCAGCAATGTTTCAGAAAATAACAAGCCTCCTAAAACAAAAAATGTTGGATAAAGGGACAAGCATCGAAGATCTCTAACAACTAACATTAAAATGCTGGCATGCCCAAGACTTGTGAACTATGCTAAGGTCTACATGATCCAAATGATTGGATCTGTAACACATTAAAGCAAAAACACTAGTATAGATACAATATACTAGTTCACAAAAAATTAAGTACCTAATAGCAAATACGCCCTCTCAACAAAGTTAATGCTCAGAATTATAGATCATTAGTTAACAAATAAGAAAAGAAGAATAAGGTCAAATCGGTATTAGTGCACGTCTGTGAACTCTTCAACAGTTACCCATTACAAGTTCCGTGAGACTTGCAGGAAAGAATAACCTCTACAAGGACACACGACAGAAGCAAAATGAGTAACTGACACACCAAGTCACGATCTCATAGGAACAGATCAATTTCAACAAAGCATTGACTTTGGACTAGCGCACTTGCATAGTTTTGTGTCTATACCCATCAACATTCTCAATGCGCGCGCGCACACACACACACAAAGCTTCAAACTGAGAAGACATCCTTATCTTCTTACCAACGTCATCAGAGAATACAACCATCTATTGCTTCCTAGACACATTCGCAAGTCCATGTACAAGTAATGTTCATCATCTCTACAAAATACCATTGACAAAAACAAAATCTCAATATAATGATCAATCGTTACATGGGAATAGAAGCAGAAGTAAAGCTTAATCATCAATACTATTTCCCATTAATCAAAATATAACAAGCAAAGAAAATAATGTGTAAATCAAGAAACAAGCGTATGCAATCAACCCCCTATGCTCCTCTCCACCATCAGCCACCGAAACCATCAGATTCGTACAAGCCCTAGTCGCCCAAATCACAAAAACCCCCGCAATCACAAATCTGACAGCACTACCCTGCGGCACAAACAGAGAAATCGCCGAGAACACCACCACCGGAAGCAAACAGTAACCGACCACGCTCGTACAAGTGTGCAGATCCAAATTCCCGTTCCTCCCGGCGAGCATATTGAAGACCACGTACAGAAAAATCGACGACACCACGATCCACCCCAAAATCACTCCGAATTGGATCTTTCCGGCGAGTAACTGAAACAAGCACAGAGATAGGTAGAAGAAAATCGGGCCTGAGAGATCCGAGTCCTTGTGCACGCTTGAGTTCACGCGAAATGGATTCAAAATAGATTTCGTTTTTCGCCAGATTTGGTCTGGGTGGATGCCGAGCTCGTCGAGGAGTGGCTCTTCGTCGTCGAAGTTCCCGCCGCCGGACGAGGCCATCGGGCCCACGCCGATCGGGCCGGCGCCAAATGCGCCGTTAGGAGCAGTGCCGATGTCAAATGACATGAAGGGAATTCCCGAGTTGGAGGGCCGAGGAGGTTGAAACGGCGCCGTGGGAACGCGCCGTTGTTGAATGTTGGCTCCAGCAGGCGCCGTGGGGTTGCCGCCGGAGGGAAAGATCACTGGAGGAACGTTGAACTCCTTTGTCATCTCGATTGGATTGTCAACTAGATGAGTAGAAGCTTCAGTGGAAATTAGAGGTTATTGATATCAGTGATGAACAAATGAAAGGAGAATGGGAGATTTTGGGGAGCGTATGGAAACCGAACGAAAGAGTAAAAAGTGGCCTTTGAAACTGAAAAAGTAAGGGTATAACGGACTTTTGATCACACATCGTTTGGCGTGAAGTCTACACGGCAGGAATGGATGACGTTTTCTAGAGCCCTGGAAATACTCTCTTGCCCGCGATCAATGTCACGTACCGCACGTTTCAAAACTAAATACTCTCTTGCCCGTGACATTACCGCACGTTTCAAAACTAAATACTCTCTTGCCCGCGATCAATGTCACGTACCGCATGTTTCAAAACTAAGTGATTTACCCTGAAAGAGTCTTCTCAAAATTTTCCCAAAATTTTAAAGGAGGAAAAGAAGACTTTAGAAACTTATAAAATGTGGAGGGGTTTTATGGAAAACTTTGGAAGATTTTAAAAGGTGGTGGAGTCTTATAGAAAACATCGGAGAATCTTATGAAAACTTGTGAAAGTTTCCATAACATGGTAGAATCTTATGGAACATTATGGAAGAAGATAAAATGTTGTAAATAGTGTAAGATGTATGTAGAACAGTATAGAATATTCTAGAGATTTAATGTAAGCTATTAGATCAAATAGATCATAGTTATCCATTTAAAAGATGGAAGGCTATAAATAACCTTAGAGACTTCATTTGTAAACATCCTATATCCTACATTCTACATTCAATATTCAAGAAGAAGCTTTCTTATAAGCACTCTCCAAGTTTTCCTTTAGTCTTTTGAGTTATTTTCTAATTGTGCTAGTCTTATACCTAGCATTTTTTAGTAAGGCTGGCTTGATGTAGTAAAATAACACTCAAGTGCAGCACTGTTCGTTGGTAAGAAGTCCAAGTTCATGACAGTTGATATCAGAGCCTTAGGTTGAAGATGTCGGGAGCACAAAGTGAGATCACCAACGTTGAAGGTTCAAAGCAATCAAAGAGAGGGAGGTCAATGTCTAGAGACTCCATGCTTGACATAAACATAAGCCTCGTGAAGGTGGAGCTTGCAATAGTCGAAGGGCAAGAAAAGTCTGAGGAAACAAACCAACGCATCGAGGGACTCGAGAATGGGAATAAAGAGTTCCATGAGAAGATGCAAGGTGCCTTGAACGTTGCCACATCGAAATGTAACAACCATGTAAAGGTCTCGGAAGAGTCTCTCCAGGAGCTTGCAAAAGTTGTTGCCGAGCTCAAAGAACAAAGGAGGATTTAGTCCTTTGTAAAAAGGCCATTGCTCAAGGGGGAAGCAATGTTGTGCCTAAAGTGGTCTCCACTTCTTCAAGGGTACACATTCCTAAACCAAAGACATATCGTGGGTCGAGGAATGCGAAGGAGATGGATAATTTCATTTGAAGCTTGGAGCAATATTTCAAGGTTTTTGGCATAGAGGAGGATGTCAAGAAGATTAGTAATGCTACTCTTGGCTTTGAAGATGCCACTTTAGTATGGTGGAGGAGGCGACATTGCGACATTGAAAGGGGCATTTGCACCATAGACATATGGAGTGAGTTCAAGAAGGAACTCAAGCACCAATTCTATCCTGAGAATGCCGAAGAAGAAGCAAGAGCTAAGCTAAGGGATCTCCAAGAAAGAGGAAGCATATGAGATTACATGAAGAAGTTTTATGTGGTACTTCTTGAAATTCTTAACTATCCAGATAAAGAAGCTTTTTTTGCATTTAAGGATGACTTGCAAAATTGGGTAAAGATGGAGATTCAAAGACATGGTGCCCAAGATCTTGTTACTACCATTTCCATTGCCTAGTCTTTGATTGACTTCAAGAGGATCGATGTCGGACCCCGCTCCCGGAGCCCAACCGTCTCGGGGCATGAGCCCTGCTGCGACCCATTCCCGAGACGCTGGCCCTGTCTGGCATACTGAAGATGAAAATGTTGGACC
>JAOQMQ010000004.1:21252399-21265777 GCA_027563845.1 Erythroxylum subrotundum | reverse complement strand
CAATGACACGATAAATAACTGCAGATGTTGGAATGGATTTTGTTCCAAGAACTAAGCTTGGATTGGATGTATTTGCAGCCAAGTATAATTAGCTCATTAATTGCGTTTACGCGTGGTTTTTCCTAAATGCACGCCGGCACTTCCAGAAGGAAAAAGTTGAAAGCTGATGGAGTTAATTTACTTCCCTTAGTATATACTCCGGTTAATTAAATGCATTGTGACGGTTCAAAAATTCTTAAAGTGCAATTTATTCAAATTATTCCTCCATTATATTATTAATTACCAAAATTTTTATTAGTTTTAAAATTAATGTTTGTCAGTTGTAAAAATGATTTGTACAAGTATTACTATTCGTATTGTCAAAAGTATATATATAATAAAACAATTTTATTCAATTTAATTTGCTAGTCCTACCTAGATGAGTAATCTCTCTATCTCCTAAATAGCAGCAATGTGTGAACTGCCTGCTTAGTAAAAAAAATTGTTGGTACTCTTAAAATTAAATAACTCAATATAGTTATAAATTAGCCAAATGATATATATAATATTAAAATACACAACAATACTTAGTTTATTTAAACACTCAACCGCATCTAAAATTTTATTATTAGTAATGATTAATACTAAAATTATTTTATTATTGTAATTTATGTTTTATCTCATTATTAACTCAATTGTCGAACTCCTGCTTAACCTAATAGACTTACATTCAATGATTTGTTGACTCATCTCTGCTCCTCATAATTACTCACTAAGTGCAAGCATAATTATATGTACAATTATCGGCACATAGTACCTCAATCTTTCAATCTAATCTAGCATCTTGGTACCACTCTAGTACTTAGCTATTGATATATGATATCTCTAAGACTCAGGATGTTTCGATTTCACTTCGGTAGATAACCATCAGTACAGGACATCCCTGGGACTTATGATGTCTCAGTACTTGCTCCATAGATAGGTACCTAGTCATCACTCATTTATATTTAGACAACTCATTAATCTATGACCACTGAATATGACCTATCTTAGGCAAGCCATATATTCCCAATTTATACAATTTATTCCTAACTTATTACAAGTCAATCTCTATTTAATTTTATGAACGTGATTTATTTACCCTAATATTCTTAATTATACTCATGCACCTAATAATCAAATTTTAGTCGAATTATCAAGCGTTACATCTCATAATAAGTAACAAAATATAAATGTGAAACATTTTGTACTTTGTTAATTATTTATGTAATAAATAAACACAATCATATATTTTAGAAATCCATATATGTAATCATTAATTTAATTAATGACTAATTCAAAATATGATTCACTATAAACTAATTTATTAATAACAAAATTTAAAGTTTTATGAACCGTACACTATTCCAAAAGTACAGTCTAAGGTTATCCTTACCCCATTTTTGGACTCAACTAATTGATAAGTCTAATATACTCTTTAATTCGTCCTTCAGACCTAGATATTACAAAAGTCATTTAGACTTATTTAAGAAAAATTTTCAATCTAATTGCACTTAATTATCCAAAATTATTCCCTTTTCCATTTTCTTCTTAATTATTAAAATATATTTACTTTATTTAACTACCATAATTACTAAAATAACCTCAATATTAGAAGTCCTATTTGACCCTCATTTTTTATTATTACAAAAATATCCTTCTATGAATTAAATTCCAAATTTACCTTTAAATTTTTACATTTCCTATTTTGCCCTTAATATATCTTAAATTTTCCTAAATTGTCTTCTTCTTCACCCTCTCCTCTTCTCATACCTCTTTTTTTTCTCTCATTTTCAGCCACCTTTTCTCTATTTTTAATTTTCCTTTGACTTCAAAATTATTATCCCAAATAATCACAATATACTTTTCAACTATAAACTAGTTTAAGATGATTAAAACTCACAAATAAAGACAAAGAATTGCTGCCAGAAAAGTTTTTCCTATGTGAAGTTCTATACCTTTCTAAGGGATTTTTGGGTTGTTAGTCTCTGCAATTTCCTCACTAATTTACCGCAAAACAAACAAAATGAGGGAATGCTTAAGAAAAGCGTCACATGGAAGAGAAAAATTTTCATTGGGTTTCTTCTTACCAATATGTTGTGTTTTAATTTATACCCTCCTTCGTTTTAATTTTTATTTTATGGGATCAGTTAGTTTTGTTAAAGTTAGGCTCTCTTTTTCTTTTTGTGGGTTTTATAGTACCCTACCAAAAGAATTTTGACCTTGAAATTAAATTATGTATTTGAGCATCCAAATAAATAAGGATATTGACGTTGAACTTCATCCTCTACCTCCCAAGTAACCTCTCTCAGAGAACGATGATGGCTCCGTAAATCTTCTATCTCTTTAATTTCTAATTTGTCTATCTAATACCTTCAATGTCTCCTCTTTGTAAGTCATATCATTTGCAACTTCGATCTTAGACCTCGATATAACATGGCTAGGATCTGATCGGTACTGTTTCAACATCAACACGTAGAACACATCATGAACTTATGATAACTCCATAGGTAAGGCTAATATGTAAGCTAATAGCCACATACGTTGTATAATTTCATATAGTCCTATGTATCTCAGAATCAACTTCCTTTTCCTACCAAATCTCAGAATTCCCCTATAAGGTGATACCTGTAGAAATACCGTATTTCCAATATTATGCTCTATCTCTCGAAAATGTTGATCAATATAATTCTTTTATTGATTTTGAGTTGATTTCAAGCATCGCCTTACCATCCCTATTTTCTCCATCGTCTCCTGAACCAATTATGGTCCCTCTAACAATCTAACACCCTCTATATCTCAACATAATAAATCTCTACATTGCTTGTCATATAATGCCTAAAATGGTGTCATATTGATACTAGAGTGTGATAAGATCTCATCTCGACTAACTATTTGATATTATCTCCTTTGTTTTGAATTTATTTTTGTGCTAAAGTATGGAAATAAATTTTTATTTTATTTTAGGAGATGAAAAGTAGAGATTTCATCAAATTGGGACTCTATTGATGATAATGACAAATTTTTTATAAAGTGAAAAGATTGTTACAGTGGATAAAGTTAACCACTTGAAGAGTTAGAGTTTGGCTGGAAGACTTCGCCTTATCCTTATCATAAAGGAGTTTGATTTTGAATTTGTTTTAGATAGGCCGCTTTACAAGTTAGAGTTAGATTATGATTAGATTCGAAAACCCTATACAAGGGGTATTTCTTACAATAGAAAAGGGTTCTCGATTCTTACGTTTTTAGCAATTCTTAGTCTTTCTTTTATTTTTATTATTGGAGCGAAAACTATGTGTGGCTAAACTCATCATTTTGATTTAAAGGGATTCAATACTTTAATTGTAACCTTGTGAGGTTTTGTGTTCTCAACTTTTATTCACGTTTTAGTTCAAGTATTTCTTATTTTGAGTTCTCATATTTCAGGAATGATTGGTATTTGATTAATCTGACAATTTAATTTAATATTGATTATTCTATCACTATCAAAGAATTCAATGATCCGTAATTGTCATGAAGGAATGGTACAAGTAGCAAATATGTTATTTATGAATTTTCATATTTAACTTATGATAAACAAGAAAACTAAATTGAATAATTGTAGCTATCTCGATTATTTAATTTAGGGTTTAGTATTTTTCACAGAGCTTATTGTTATCATTTATTTGATATGGAATGTTATCACCCATAGTCAATGGATGGTAAGTTTTGGTTTGGATGTCAGGTTTAAATCAATTAATTTAGGAAATTTTGAGATTTATTACGGCTATCCTAATATGTTTCAGACTAACTGCTTGAATCGTGAAAATATTCTTTTTAGACTAATGATCAATGTTACAATTAGATGAGATATTTTCCTTGAATCGAAGTTTGGTAATCTTGACTTTTTTGTATTTAAATTCAGTTGATTTATTTATTTCGCCTTATTTTTAGTTAATCAATTTTTTAATCAACCCCCCCCCCCTCCCCCCGTTTAATTTTGTTGCTTGAAATTAAGAAACTAGTGTTCAGTTCTCTAGGGATTCGACCTAGTTCCACGACTACTACAAAAGTTTAAAGAATCGATATTATTTTGGGGGCTTAGACAATCGGACCAAAATTTATCAGGAAAGTATCTCATTGATTTTGTTGAATGAAAAGTGTGCAAGACTTGATGCAATTTTTGACGCCTACGTGAGTTTTGAGCCTAAGAGCATTCATCACATATGTGCTCATATATCTTGTTGTTGTGTGTCATCAAACATAGCTTGTCTATGCTATAACTTGCTTTTGAATATGTGTTGAGACTACATTTTTTATGAATTTGTATATAAAGATGATGAGGGCATTTAGGATAATCATTTTTTGACCTAAACACACCTACCTCACTTTTTATCCTTAGAAAACCAATTTGAGCCTTAACGTTTCTTTCTTGCATAATAACCTTGTTACAAGCCAAATTTACCCCTTTTTTGTTGATATCCTTAATAATTTTGAACCCTTAAATTGAAGGAATTGTATGGAGCTTATTTGCATAGGATTTTGACTATTTCCATGAAAAGTTAATTAGATGATTCAAGCTGCATTGTTTTGATTTTTTATACAATGGAGGAGAAGAACAAAAAAAAATCTCCTATTTGATATTTTGTTTTAAAAAAAGAGACAAAAAAAGAAAAGAAAAGAAAAAAAGTGATTGAAAGAGATGTTACTTGAGTTTTGATTTAAGTTGATACTTCTGTGGATAAGTTTGTATGATTCCCTTCAATTTATTTAGCCAAAAAGTTCCTTTTGTCATACCTTACCTAATTCATATTACAACCCTTATTAAGTCCCTTTGATTTATACATTAGGTTCTTTTTGTTTAGTAGTAGAGATATGATTCTTGAGCAAGCTTATCGAAATAACTCACTATGTTTTGATTTGAGAGCTTAATAAACCCTAAACACTTTGAGTGTATAGAGTGAAATCCTTATGAGGGTGTCAAGTCTTGTTCATTTGATTTTAATGCAATTGGTGAGATGCTATGTTTTAACAATGTATCCTATGAATGCTTATTCTCTTGATAGTTATTTTATCTTAACCCCTAAAATGTGAATTAGCTTTTGGATATTTTCTGATAACATGAAAGGAGATGAGAGGTCGTTTTGAAGATGATTAATGTAATGAATTGATGTATACTGGGGGACAAGCATGAGTCCGATGTGGGGGAATTTTATAAGATCTCATCTTGACTAATTATTTGATATTATCTCCTTTGTTTTGAATTTATTTTCTGCTTAAATATGGAAATTAATGTTTATTTTGTTTTAGGAGATGAAAAGTAGAGATTGCATCAAATTGGGACTCTATTGATGATAATGAAAAATTTTGGATAAAGTGAAAAGATTGTTGCAGTGGATAAGGCTGATCACTTGAAGAGTTGGAGTTTGACCGGAAGACTTCGCCTTATCCTTATCATGAAGGAGTTTGATTTTGAATTCATTTTAGATAGACATCTTTATAAGTTAGAGTTAGATTAGGATTATATTAGAAAGCCCTATAAAAGAGGCGTTTCTCACAATAGAAAAGGGTGATTCTTACGTTTTTAGCAATTCTTAGTTTTTCTTTTATTTTTTTATTGGAGTGAAAGCCATGTATGGCTAAACCCATCATTCTGATTCAAGGGGATTCAATACTCTTTATAACCTTGTGAGGTTTTGTGTTCTTAACTTTTATTCACGTTTTAATTCAAGTATTTCTTATTTTGAGCTCTCATATTTCATGAATGATTGATATTTGATTAATCTGACAATTAATTTAATATTGATTATTCTATCGCTATCAAAGAATTCAGTGATCCATAATTGTCATGAAGGAATGGTACAAGTAACAATTTAACTTATAATAAACAAGAAACTAAATTGAATAATCGTAGTTATCTCGATTATTTAATTTAGGGTTTAGCCTTTTTCACGGAGCTTATTACTATCATTTATTTGATATGGAATGCTATCATCCCCAGTTAATGGATGGTAAGTTTTGGTTTAAATGTTGGGTTTGAACTTATTAATTTAGGAAAATTTGAGACTTATTATGGTTATCCTAATATGTTTTAGACTAACTGCTTGAATCGTGAAAATATTCTTTTCAAACCAATGATAAATGTTACAATTAGATGAGATCTTTCCCTTGAATTGGAGTATGGTAATCTTGACTTTCTCGTATTTAAATTTAGATGATTTAATTTGTTTTCGTCTTATTTTTAGTTAATCAGTTTCTTAATCAAAAACCACCCATTTGATTTTATTTTTTGAAATTAAGAAATTAGTATTCAGTTCTCTAGGAATTCGACCCGGTTCCACGACTACTATAAAAGTTTGGAGAATCAGTATTATTTTGGGGGCTTCGACAACCCGACCAAAATTTGATAACTGTTATTATATACAAACTTTATCAAAGGTATATATTTATCACAATCACCCTTAAAGTTTAACACATAAGCTCTCATCATGTCCTTTAATGTTTGAATCTTACGTTCCAACTGTCCATTCGACTGAAGGTTAATGCAGTTCTCAATTTTCAAGTCCCCAAAAGCTATCTATAAACCTATCCAAAATCGGAAAGCAAATTGTGGATCTCCGTTTGATACAATAGATACTGGAATCTCATATAACCTCATAATCTCATTAATATACAACTTGGAGAGCTTGTCTATAGAGTTTATCAGCTATATAAGTAAGAAATGATATGATTTAGTTAACATATCCACAATCACCCAATTTGAGTAATGTCTCAATATGGTCTTTGGTAATGCTTCCATAAAATCTATCGTAATCTTCTCCCACTTCTACAATAGAATGGCTAAGGGTTAATTTTCCTACTAGTGTTGATGCTTTACCTAGACCTGCTGACAGGTCAAATACCTCGACACAAACTCTGCCATATCTTAACTAGTTATGAACCACTAGTAATAAGGTCTTAGGTTTTGATACACTTTTGAAGTACCAAGATACATAGTATATGGTGCACTATGAGCTTCATTCAGAATCTCCTCTCGTCGTCCATCTGTATTTGGCGCACAAACTTGCCTCCCAATCACCAATGCTCTATTTTCTCTCACTAAAAAGTTATCCCCCTAGTTTGTTGCACTCTCTCTTATCCACATTAGCTAAGAATCTTGAGCTTGTGCCTCTCTGTTCATATCTCCCAAATCTTGTTTCACCTATAATGTTGTCAATAAACCACTCAAATAGTCAATCTCAAATCTCACGTCCAGTGCTCTTAACTCCATCAATAGTGCCATACTATGTCTGCTCAAACTAGTCATCATGCCTAAGCTTTTCTTAATCAAAACATTTGATACTACAATAAGATTCCCCGGATGGTAATCAATAGTAGAATCATAATCCTTTATTAGCTCAATCCATCTTCTTCACCTTAAGTTTAACTCCCTTTGAGTCAAGATATACTTAAGGCTCTTGTGATCTATAAGGATTCAGAATGTCTCCTCATACAAATAATGTCTCCAAATCCTAAGAGCATGCATAATTGCCATTAACTCCAAACAAGGGCGAGATAATTCAACTCATGCAATCTCAAATGACCAGAGGCATAAGATATCAATTTCCTATGTTGCATCAATACATACCCCAAACCTAGCCTAGAAGCATCATCATATGCCTCAAAACCTCCACCACTCGATGGTAGCAACTAAATTGGGCTAGAAGTTAATCTCTGCTTAATCTCCTCAAAACTTTTTTTGACACTGATTGTTTCACTGAAATTAAACTCCTTTCTTTAACAACTTGGTCAATGGGCTAGTTATCCAAAAAAATCCTTCTACAAATCTTTGATAATGCCCAATAAGTCCTAGAAAACTCTTCATCTTTGACGTATTTCTAGGCAGCTCTCACCTTATAATTGCATTTACCTTAACAGGATTAGGCCTCACTTCCTCTCAAGACTCCACATATTTAAAAAAAATAGTTGCTTCTTCCAGAACTCACACTTACTCAACTTGGCATATAATTATCTCTCCTTCAAAATCTGTTATACAATCCTTAAATGTTGCTCATTACTTCCCGAATACACTAATATATCATCAATGAACACTATCACAAATTGATCCAGATACCCCTAAAAAGTCATGTTCATTAATTCTATAAATGTGATTGGTGCATTAATCAACCCAAAAGACATTCCTAAGAACTTATAGTAGTAATACCGAGTACAAAAAGTTGTCTTGAGAATACTTGACTCGACTATGCTCAACTATCAGTATCTCAATCTTAATTCGATATTGGAAAATATGACACCTCCCTCATCTAATCTAAAATATCATTTATCTTTGACAACATGTACTTTTTCTTCACTATCACCTTTAATCCATGCAAAGTCTCATACTACCATCTTTTTTCTTCATAAACAACACTTGAGCTCTTAATAGTGATGTGCTCAGCCTAATAAAGCCTTTTTATAACATCTCCTCTAATTTCTTTTTTAACTCATGCAATTAAGCAGTAGCCATCCTGTAAGGTGCAATTAAAATTGCAATTCTAAGCATAGTCTCAATGGTGAAATTTATCTCCTATTGAGGTAATAAACCTAGTAAATCATCTATAGAATACCTCTAAAAATTTCCACACCGTAAGAATATCCTCTAATTCATGACTCACCTCCCTCATATCTATAATATGAGCTAGATGTGACTCACATCCATCTAATATTATTCGTCTAGCAGTCATGGCCAAGATCACACATACTAGAACCACTCTGCAAACCCCCATAAATATCACCTGTGATTTACCCAAAGATTCTATCATCACTTCCTTCGCATAATAATCCATTACAGCCCAATGTTGTGTCAACTAATCCATCCTAAGAATTACATCAAACTCCTTTGAATCCATTACTATCAAGTCAACTGATAGCTCTACTTCGCCAATCCTCACTGGCATCCCTTTCCTTACACTATTTACAACCACACAGTCTCCTATTGGAAACCACACTCTTAGGTCATATCCTAATAGACTAACCTCCCCTAAAACTCTAGAGGCAAACTCTAAAAAAACGTAAGAATGTGTAAATTGTAGGTTTACTAACATATAAGCCTTAATATCAAATAATAAAATTGTACAAAAAATGACATAGTTAGCTCCAAGTGCCTCCTACCTCTTCATATGGTGTATCCTCACTTAAGTTTGACCTTATGTTGAGGATGTTTCACTAGTACCTGTACACATTGCTGGTCCACATGTAACTCCTCAACGACCACCTCTACTACCAATTCTACCTGAACATCTACCCAAAATAAAGACACCGCTCTGACCATATACTGTCTCCTCTATCCTCACTTCCGAAATCCTCTTCTTTTTGTTACTTCGAAAGTAGCTGCTTCAGCTTCAGCCATTTGAATTTTCGATATTCCTTTTTATTTCTCATTAAATGAATGGCATCTTCTTCTAGAAATCCTAGCTATTCTGAGCATGATAGTGGGGAATCTCATTGCTATTACTCAAACAAGCATGAAATGTATGCTTGCATATTCCTCTGATCCTCTAACTATCCCCTCTGTCTAATCCAACTATTGGTGTAATAATAGTGATATACTATCCTAAATCCCTGCCAACTCCTCGATCTCCACAAAAAATGTAGAAACTACCAATCCAACTCAATGTAGCATCGACTCTCCTAGATCTCCCGACACTAATAAACCATGAATGACTGGCTCCCCTCTTAACAAATCAACTCCTTTTTCCATAAGGACTCTCTGGTCACCTCTTTAGTCTCCTCCCCTTTTTCCTTGTACTATCATATCCTTTACTCTGAGTGTGGTCTTTAATAACTTCTTGAAATTAGAAGTAACAACACCCAAACCCAAACAAGCCTCCATCCTACCTGATCAAATTCGTAACATTTGTCCCTGGATTTGCCACAGCCTCCACTGCATATTTAGACAAAGCCCCAGAGTGAGCTTCATACTTTTCCACCAATATCTCCTCTATCTGAGGCAAACTTATAAACTTCTTCTTCTTTTGATTTCGATATATCTACGGAGTGTATTTATATCTAAACTCGCTTTGGAACTCCTGTCAAGTCACTTCTCATGCCTCATAAGATCTCTTCACTACCTTCCACTAAGATAGAGCGTTGCCCTAAAATAATGAAACAATATACTACAACTTTCTTTCTAAGGTACACTCCAGATGATCTAAAACTAACTTTGTCTGCTCCCATCATGCCTCAACCTCCTCAAGATCAGTAGTACCTCAAAACCCCATTGTACCCATCTTATGGATCCGCTCATAGTTATAGTCCACCCTAGAATCACCTCAGTTGGAGTCGTAGTAACAACCTGTTGCATCACCTGAAAGAACTGCATCATCTAAGTGACATTGACATCTCTCCTCCTCCTCAATTCACTTTAGCATTCACCTAATTAGGCACATCTAGAGTACTGATCAAATTACTCGATTCCCCAGTCGACCCTAGGCTAGTAGTATCATCTCCTAAAACCATCCAAGATAAGACAATAATATATCATTAGTTTTTTTTCACTTAACTTGTCTCCAAAAACGTAAACCCGATCTAATACCAACTAAATATGATGCTTCAATAATTCTTAAACCACAATTTGTCCAAATTTCCCCCAAATTATATCATTAGTTACCAAAATCCTTATTAGTTCCAAAAATGATGTTTGTCAGCCACAAAAAATTATTTGTTCAAGCATAACTATTGGAACTGTCACATTTAAAATATATATAATAAAACAATTTTACTCAATTTAATCTACTAGCCCTACTTAGACTCCACTCTCTCAATCACGGACATCGGGGTTATCAGCAATCTTTCTCTCTCCTAAAAAAATTATAGCAAAAAGGGTGAGTTGCCTACTAAGTAAGGATAACTAATCGTACCCTTAAAATTAAATAATTCAATATAGATAGAACTTATTAAATGATTAAAACATACATATAATACTAAAATACACAACAATACTCAGCTTATTAAAAACTTAACCACATCCAAAATTTTATCATCAGTAATGATTAATACTAATATTATTTTATAACTATAATTTATGTTTTAGCTCATTATTAACTAAATTGACTAGCCCTTGCTTAATATAGTAGGCTTACATTCAATGGTTTGCTAGCTCATATCTACTCCTCATAATCATTCACTAAGTGGAAACATAATTAGCTGTATAAATATCGGGACAAGGTACCTCAATACCTCAATTTAATTTGGTACCCTGCTACCACTCCAACACCTAGCCATCAACATAGGATATCCTCAAAATTCAGGATATCTCGATACTACTCTGGTACCTAGTCATCAACATAAGACATCCCCAAGACTCAGGATGTCTCGGCACCTACTCTAAACATATATACTTAGTCATTGCTCGCTTATTTTTAAACAACCTATCAATCTATGACTATCGAGTATAGCCTATCCTAATCAAGCCCTAAATTCACAATTTACATAACTTATTCTAATCCTATTATAAGTCATTCTCTATTTAATTTGATGAACTGATTTTATTTACCCTAATATTCTAAATTATACTCATGCACAATTGAAAATTTTAATTATCAAAGTTTTCATCAAATTATCAGGCGATACACCTCATAATATGTAACAAAATATAAATGCAAAATATTTTGTACTTTATTAATTATTTAGATGATAAATAAACACAATTCATATATTCTAGAAATCTATATATGTAATTATTAATCATTAATTTAATTAATGAATAATTCAAAATATGATTCAATATAAAATAATTTATTAATAACAAAATTCAAAATTTTATAATCCATACAATATTCTAAGAGTACGTCTAAGGTTATCCTTACTTGAATGTTGAACTTAACTAATTGATAAGTCTAATCTACTCCTTAATTCGTCCTTCGGATATGAACATTACAAAATTCTCTTTGACTCATTTAAGAAAAAATTTCAACCAGATATACTTAATAATCAAAATTATTCCCTTTTCTACTTTCTTCTTAATTACTAAAATGTCCTTAATTTTTTTTACCAAAAAAAATGTCCTTACTTTACCTACACATCATGATTACTAAAGTACTATTAACCAATAAAAGTCCTATTTTAACCTCATTTTTTAATTATTACAAAAATACCCTTCTAGGAACTAATTTCTAATTTTACCCTTAAATTTTTACATTTCCTATTTCGCCTCTTAATATATTTTAAAATTTCCTAAATTGTTTTCTTCATCACCCTCTTCTCTTCTCCTACCTCATCTTTTTTTTTTTTCATTTTCAATCACCTTTTCTCCTTTTTTTATTTTTCTCATGACTTTAAAATTATTATCCAAACAATCACATTATACTGTCTAACTGTAAACTAGTTTATGATGATTAAAACTTACAAATAAAATGCATAGAATTGTTGCTAAAAAAGTTCTACCTATGTGAAGTTTTATGCTTTTCTAAGAATTTTTTAAGTTATTAAATTTCACAATTTCTTCACTAATTTACTGTAAAATAAACAAAATGAAGTAATATATGAGAAAGTTTCACATCCGGAAGAAAGATGGAGTATTTAAATACTTATGAACTAGAAAACAAATGAAAAAGAAGAAGGCAACTTTTTGTTGGATTTCTTATTGCTCATTTGCTGTACTCTCCTCTATTTTAATTTTAATTTTATAGGCTTAGTTAGTTTTGTTAAATTTGAGCTTTTTTTGTGCACTTCGCATATTTAGCGTGTTTCATTCGGTTTAATTTCCCTTCCTGCATGTTAAGGACGTAATTGGTTTATTCATTTGTTTCAATATATTTTATTGAGGTATGGTAACTTCATATCACATATTATGATTTTCGTATCTTCATTGTATAGGGATGAATTGCTTTATAGGGATGAATTTAAAATCTATTGAGATAGTTGAGATTATGTTCTCATATTATCTGTCTCATTTTTTGTGTACCAACTCTGTTTTATTTGATCTCAACTATCTATTTTTGTAGATCCCACATAAATAAATAGTTGAAATCAAATAAAACAGAGTTAGTACACAAAAAGTAGGACAGAAGATCATATCATAGGATTATACCATCTTAAACTCTAACCGGTCGTCCTTTTTGTTTGTGCAGGCAAGTAGAAACGAAAGCAGTCTAATAAGTTGAGCTTGATTTCATTTTACAATCGTTTTCTCTTTTTTTCATTATATTATAAAAAGTGAGTTTTGTTTTGTTTTCGTTTTTATATCTTTACAATTAACCAAATAAATATTGTTTAATATAAACCAATGATAAGAAAGAAAGATAATAAATATAATTTAATAATTTAATTTTGCTTAGTTTATTTTATAATAAAATAATCTTAAAATATTTCAAATTTGAAAAATATTTAACAAACATATTTT
>JAOQMQ010000004.1:21226803-21240307 GCA_027563845.1 Erythroxylum subrotundum | reverse complement strand
TAAATTACTAAAACGTCCAAAGCTTATTATAAATAGGCTTAAGCTCTATGGAGCTAGCACTTCTTGCTTAACCCTCTTTGTAAGAGTTACAGAGCTCTCTCATCTCATTTTGTGGATACCATTAGAGGTCGGACATTTGTACGACTATAGTGGTTGAGACGGATTGGTTTCAGGAACGGTTCGAGGGATACGACAAGATAAAGATCAAGTTTCGGAAAAAAAGTACGAATTAAATTTTCGCTTTATTATAATTTGTGTTGATCATTTTATAGAATTAAATAAATCTTGGTTTTTGAGAAACCAAAAGTCATGAAAAAATTTCGTGATTATTCCGCTGCGATCGGGATTGGATCCTGACTCAGTTTCCTAACAATGTTTGCTTCTTAATTCATTCTCTAGTACCCCATCAAGCATGACCTTTAGTTAGAAGTTCAAAATTCTTGCACCAACACCCTGCAATTTCTATTTTCTTGACAACGCTATTCTTCAATTCTATGGCTTAGGTAGGTTGTTGTAGTATACTGTTAGGAATTAAACCAAATTTTAAATTAGAGTGGCTAATGACTTTTCAAGTTCAAATATCTTTCTAGATGAGTCTTTTAGAAGTCCTAAGTCATTAAGTGTCATTCATGTATTTATCTTTGGAGTGTTTCTGGAAGTTATTAACTAGGAATTATCCAAAGAGTTATTGGAATATTCTTTTAAGTTCTATAAATACCTACTTACTTAAGAATTCTGATGTAAGAAAAGCATAAATTTTCAGAATTTGTAAATCCTCTTCATTTATTCCTTCTCCTATATTTGGTATCAGAGCTTGTATCAAAAAAATAAAGAGGAAAGCTTGTGTTTGAGTGATGGCACCAGTTTGGTCTGGTCCTAAACTAGATGGGAAGGTTGATTACAATTACTGGAAAATTCTCATGTCTACTTATGTAAAGGCTCACAATTTTTGGAGTTATCTTGATCAAGGTATAACAAAAAATGCAGAAGAAGTTGATAAAAGAAAAGATCAACTAGCATTGTCTTAAATTAATTAAGGAGTATATTACTCTGTGTTTGGTAAGATTTTTAATGCGAAAATATAGGGGACTTGGAATATTTTAAAACTTACAAAGGAATAGATAAAGCTTAGAAATCAAATTTGCAATTCTTGAAGTGGGAGTATGAAAAATGGGAGATGAGTACCTTAGAATCAGTGGAACGATATTTTTCTCGTGTCATGGATCTTGTCAACAAGATGAGATGTATGGTGATGAGATTACAAACACTCAAGAGGTAGAAAAAATCTTGTGAACTTTTCCCATATTGTGACAACAATAACATATTCTTACAATCTTGAAGAAATGACAATAACTAAACTATAAAGTAGGCTAGAAATTCATGTAAGTAGAATCTTGGAGAAAATAGAGAAACTATTGGAAGAAGAATTAAAGAGTCAAATAAATTTGGTAAGTGATACAGAATCAAGTCAAAAGGGAGAAGGAAGCAATAGAGGTCGTGGCAATACCAATAGAGGAAGAGGGAATTTTAGAGAAGACATTTTACAGGCAAAGGAGGCTTTAGAGGAAGAGGACATGAATTTGACACCTCTATAAACATAACCAGTCAAGGTAGAGGTCAAGGTAGTGGTGAAAGTAGAGGTAGATGAAATTAGAGACTAAATTTTCAATGTTATAATTATGGCAAGTATGGGCATAAGTCAACTAATTGTCGTTATAGAAAGGTAGAAGCATTTGAATCATATGTAAATGCAGTAGAAAATGAAGGAGAATATTACAACATAGAAAGGTTGTTCGTTACTAGTAGTTCACTATGTGAAGATGAAGAGATATGGTATCTAAACCTTGGTTGCAGTAATTTTACATGAATCTTTCAATTCAGAAGTTAAATTTGGAGATGATGATAAGTTTACAATTAAAGGTGTATGGGAGAGGCAGGCTTGTACACATTATATAGACTTTCTTGCTTCGATACACAAGAATGGTATACGACCACCATATATATCTGAATAAATATAGAGACATTAGCAATAGTATTGGGCATCATCCAAGGCAATATCCATTTTAGAGTGCAATTCTGTTAACAGACGTGGAGGACCAATCGGAGAGAGTCTACCCGTACACACTGGAGGATCTTTGACCCCCCAGGAGCATGCACTTCAACTTGTAAGTATCAAAACTTTACACTTATATTTTGATTTTTGTACTTTGATGTATGAAATTTGATTTCAATGTAATTTCATGTATGAATTTAAAATGAAATATATGTGCGTTATGAAGAATAATAATAATATAAATGTCCAGTGCCATTAATGGTTGTGCTGTTGAGTTTAATTTTTTGTCTAACAAGGTAATAACGATACTAATAAGCTTTTATTTGATGCATTAATGTAGGGGGATTGTGTAGTATTTTCGGGTAGATATTTGCTAAATTACTGTTTTTATTTTATATTTGGATGTTAGGAGTTGTTTTGGAGAAAAGAAGTAAAAACAGGAAAACATGAAAACAAAAGGGAGTCAAAACGACAGTGACAAAAAGCAAAACGTGACAGCAAAGCAGAGGGTTCAACATGTTTTAGGTGGAGCCTAAGAGTAGAGGGTTTAGGGGTTTTTTTTTTAAAGAAGGCAGCAAAACCAATGGGCCTCCATTTTATTCACGCACGCAGTCACCAACGCAGCCTCCACCATTCAAAGATCACGCAGCTCCATTCTAAAAAATGACGCAGTCCACCCACAAGCAGAACCCACACAACCTTTAACTCACCAACGCAGCCTCCAGTCAAGCACCTAGCCTTCCACTCAACCAGCAACGTTGCGTAGCTCCATTCACCGAAAACGCTATGCAGTCTCCATCGACTATTCACCACGCAGCCTCCAAAGAAACACAACCCCCACCAGCATACCACAACGCAGTCCACAAGCAAAAAACACGCAACCTCCATGCATCCAAGAAGAAAAAAAGATGGCGCAACCGAAGGGGAGACACAGACCCACGCAACGTCCAAAATTTTGTTGTAACCATGTTTATTTATATTTGATTCTTTCATGAGTTTGTCTAGGGTTTATATTTTTTGATTACTTGGCTTGATGATTTGTGCTGAAATCTTAATTTCTCTTAGAGATTTGATGTTTTGATGATGCTTTAATATTAAATTTTTCTAGAGTCCATGACTGAATATTCATGTGGTTGTTGATTTTCCTTGGGTTTAATTGTTCTTACTTTGGATTATTGGAAGTTGGCTTAGTATAAATTCACCTTTGAAAAAAGGGAGTTTTTGCTAGAAGATTAAAGAAAATTTCGACTAGGATTTTCTTGTGAGTTGGGAGACCCAAGAAATTTAGGAGGTGAAAATTGAAGGTTTGGGACTTAAGAAACTCTAGGAATAACTTAAGTAAGGGATTCCTAAGTGATGTCTAGAGTGGATAGATTAATTCACCTTTGAGAGAAGGGGATTAATTACTCTTAAAATTCACCTACAAGGTTAGGATTGTTCATTTGTGGAGGATAGCTAATTCAATATTAAGGTTGACAAAAATATCATTCCCTAAGAGAAAGTCATTCCCCATTGACATGAATATTTTTAATTAGTCAATTGTTTCACTCTTTTCTTAATTAGTTATTGCATAGATTTGTCATATTCATAGTTATTTTGGTTGCATTAAATTGTGTAGTTGTTTAGAAATTTCTTTGAGTTTCTTACCGATTTATTACTCACTTCGACAACCGTGCACTTGCGGTTCATGAACACAAGGGGTACATATTGTAAAATAAAGAAAATTCTACCGAAATTTTTGTAAATTGTAGTTCACTTATGACAATTTATTATGATGCAAGAAACATTTATGGGCAGGAAGCCTCAACATGTCAGCTTTTTTTGCACAATCACACCAAGAAGTATGATGATGTGATCATTGTCAACACCCGATGCAGACAACTTCATTTATGTAAAATCTATATTTTAATATTAATTCTTAAAAAGTAGCACTTATTAACATAAACAATTATAATGATATGATCAAATACAAGAAAGCGTCGAATGACAGTCTCAAAACTCTGAAAACTATTGATGAGAGTCAGGCGTATCTTGATGCAGTGGGTGGTAGGGACCACCGTGGAAGATTTTCGGCTTATGTTCATTTGCAAACACATGTTATTCGCAATCCTCCACATCCACTACAACTAGATCTAGTAGACAATCTGCATCAAATAAGAGAATCCTTCAGTTTGGGAACACAGTAGAGAGGCCGATGGAGTGCATAACTCAGTTTTATGATGAGGTGGATGAGATGAAAGGTAGAGACAAGACCTCATTGCAGCAGTCAAAGCATCCGCCTTCACCACCTGCATAGCTTCTGGATAAGTGAATGTATTTGATAGTCTACTACTTTTAAGTTTTTGTATAAATTCTTAATTTACAGTTATTTTCAAGATACTTATGCGTGTACATTATAATTTTTTATTATACAATTCAGGATAATGTTTACTTTACATTTATCAATCAACGTTATATTATTTACATAAATTAAATGTACAAAAAATCATAAGATTATCAACAGAAAACTTGGGTAGGAAGTGAGAAATGGCAGTTGAAATTTATCATAACTAAATTTCCCAATGGAAATACAATATTCTGTCACTAATTAGTGACGACGTATTATATTCTGTCGATAATTTGCTGAAGGAATATATCATTCTGACGGTAAGTTGCCGACAAAATATATCACTTTGTTGCTAAGTTCCAGATGGAATAATATATTCTGTTGGTAAATTTAGCAACATAATATTGTATGTCCCTCGGTAAATTTAGCGACGAACCTACAACTTATTGTTGGTAAATTTACTGGCAGAATATTGTGATTCTGTCGGTAAATTATAGATGAAATATTCTAAATTCATCAGTAAATTTACCGACAAAAAAATTTACTGACGGATATACAAATTTTCATCCCTAAATTTGTGATGGGTTCATTATATCCGTCGCTAAATTTTATTTACAATTGTTTCTCTGACGACTCTTTCCATCGCTAAATTTGTTTCTAGACAGAAAATCTTTATTTTCTGTCAATAATTTCCATCACTAAAACCGATTTTTCTTATAGTGAATTATCCATGTCCAAGTGAAACAATCTTCCTTGTTTATACCCCTTCCCAATCACCCTCCCACTATTAAGGTCCTGTATAGAACAACCAAAAGGGGAAAAATTAATAGACTAATTGTTATCAACCAATTGGCCTACAAAGATTAAATTGGAAGTTAAATTGGGGACATAGAGGGAATTAGAAAGAAGAAGAGATTTATTTAAAGAAAGTGTTCCTATCCTTTTTATTGGTAGTTTTTCACCATTAGTAATACTAACAAATTGATTTGGAGGACAAGAATGAAGTTTGGAAAATTTGTGTTTATGGTTTGACATGTGATTAAACGCCACAGAATCAAGGAACCAGGGAGATGAAGGAGATGTTTATTTTTACCTTATAAACCAACGGTAGAAAAAGCAGAAGAAATAACATCTGGTAGAGATGTTTGTAAGGTAGTTTGAATCATTTGTTGTATGGCTTCTTGAGTGAGGTTCGGGGTACTTTTAGTGAAGCCACTAGTATCACATTCTTAACTTAAACTAGCAGTGCAAAATGAATATTGGATTTGCTTATTCTTTTGTAAAAGTTGACACTCAAGTATCACATGTCCTTTCTTCTTATAATAATTGCATTTATTCCTATTCTTGCAATGAGCTTGTATATTTTCGAAACCATTACAAAATTGGCATTGAACTTTGCTAGAGTCTAGACCAAATTGTTTCATTTGGGGCTTGCCATGCAAAGCTAAGTAAACAACATCAACAGAATTAGAAATGAAAATATACAAATTTATAAGGCTAATATCAAGACTGCTAATATGAAGGCTAATATTCAGGCTGCTAATTAATATAAGGCTAATATTAAGGCAATATTACTATTGACAAGCACAACTCAAGCTCTCCTGCTCCATGACTTATTCCTTTTTTCGTTAAACTGAAAATACTTAATATGTAGACTATTAGTTACTACTGCTTATAAACAATCTCATGTTTTATCCTTATTACTCTTTCTTAATAATGAAAAGCAATTAAATAAATGAAAATTGGATGCAAATATAAATATAAATATAAATATAAATACATATATATAATTTAATGGTTCAACTTATTTTAATTTTAGGTTATTTTTAAGAAAATCTTATTAATCTCAAAAGTTTTTTGAGAGACTATTATGAAAATAGGTGGTTTTATCATCATGATTTGTATTTGAAAATGAATATGCATTCAAATCTTAATATCATCAAATCAAATTCGTAATATATCTTTTTATCACGAAGCTAAATTAAGTTTGGAAGTCATCAGCAATCTAATTAATATGAATCTAAATTATAACGTTCGACTAATCTATTATGTTATAAAGTAAGTCTATTTGCTAATATGTTACTTATTTTAAATTAATGATGATCAGACTCTGTTGTGATCTTGGTAAATGGCAATGTGAAATACTGAAAATGAACTTGGAGCCCAAAATAAACTATCAAATTGAATTCTTCTGAAAATTTAGATAATGTAGCTTGATTAGCAGCCACTACATTTGGGTAAAGTAGGTGGAGTGGACTAAATAATAACTTCTTCCGGGCTTCTAACAAACTGAACATGCTTTCTTTAGTTTTTCTCGGCCTAATTCTCTGGTATTATACAAAGATATATGCATATTATGTATGTATGTATCTTCATACTTCATGCTCTACATGCAGGACTATTGGAGAGGCTCGTGAACCAGATGGAGTCACTGGAAACGTTGGCATTATCGTCGTTTCTGTACCAACTCCAACGTGCATGGGTTGCATTTAGCACCTGAAGTTGCCCATGCCCAAAGCTAGCCTCTCTGAATACCGAAATTGCTGGTTTTGGGTCTATGTAACTTCCAAAATCACGAAAGGCATAATGTCTGTTAGTGTTAGTACATAAAACTCCATGTCCGACTAGCTACATATATATGTCTCTGTATGTTAATATAAAATGGAGCACAACTTACTTTCTTGCGAGGCCTTCTCGGTTGCCACCATCCCCGATGTTAATATACAGAGGACCGCAGTTATTTGCTTTGTCTTGGTAAACTCTAGTCTGTGATTTAATTAAAAAAAAAAAAGAACCGCCAAATTCGTTTATCGCAAGGAAGGTTATTATTATCATTGGTTAAATAACAAAATAATTAAGAAGTAGAGAATGTGAATAGGAGAGCTTACAAAGCGCTCATAGGCATGCACATGCCCTGCGAAAACAACATCAACACGATACCGATAAACCAACCCTTCCATGTACTTCTTCATGCCAATTGATTCAATCTCTCCTTGATGAGCCTCGTTGGAGTTGTACCATGGTGCATGGATCAGAACCACCAACCATGGAGTCTTTGTCCTATCAACCTTAGCCAAATCCGATTGTAGCCAATTGTATTGGTCTGAAGTAGGATCGAAATCCGTGTACGAACCCAACATGATCACATGAACACCAGCCACGTTAAAGGAGTAGTACAGATTGGAAGTAGACCCGCTTTCTTCGAAGGGCATGCGCCATCTAGCATTGTAGGCAGTGAAAGGGGTGGTGTGTATAAGAGGGATCTTTTCAACTTCATGGTTACCTTGTGTAACCATCCATGGTCTCTGACTAGCCAATGGTTCCACTAAGCGACCAAACGAGTCCCAGAGAGTTTGAATAAAATCTGCATATGACAGATCTCCTGGTAGAAGTAACATGTCGTAGTTTGAGTTTGATATGTGTTGGAGCGTGGCTTGTGTCCATTCTGTTTGTCCAAGATCACCTGCATTTGCATTGAAATACATTGAAGACTACGCCCGTGAAATGGAGAGAAAAATGAGGAAAGAAAGAAACTCATTTTATAATGTCTGACATCAATTGATCCGTCCATGATGCCAAAATCCAACATGAATATGATGATTAAAAAACAATTAATTACACACACAAATGTTGTTTCGGTGATTCAGTACGTAGCAGTGAATTTACATACCTACAACAGCCAAATTGACGGGGAATTGAGCTGGGGTGGTCTTGAAACTATATTCACGGCCATTATTTGATGAGCCTAAGCGGTAGTAGTATACAGTGTTAGGCTTCAGTGGACCAATGACTACGTCATGTATTTGGCCTGAATGATACGCGACATAACGATAAGAAGCAGTAGTCCCTGTTGCAGAATTAGTATATTTTCCAGGAGATGTTCCATAATCTACATTTGCTGGAGTTTCTTCGTCTGTAATCCATGATATTCTCATTTTATCATCACCAACCACTGATATATGCACCTATAACAAGCAGCAGCAGCCATATGGCTTTATTTTAATACTTACTTTATGTCATGCGACCTTTACATTCATTCTTTGCTAAAATCATAATGCACAAATGTACCTAATTCATACTTTGATTGATTACCTGTCCTAATGGTTTTGGTAGTGACTTTATACAGAAATAAAATTTTTTCTTTTTTGGATTTTACAGCAATTAAAAGTTGCATATACTATATTCAAAAAATTTAAGAAATATTAATTTTAAAAAGTAATAAATAAGATGTAAACTTTGAATATTAAAACTAATTTGAATATTTCTTTGACTATTGTCCACACCACATATCAAGTATGAAATGCTGGTTGTGGTTGCCAACAATTTGACTATTATCCACCACATATCATTCTAACTGATAACAGTTCTGGAACCAGTTATTAAGTAGTCCCTTGAAACTATCGAAATCACGGGAAGAAGATAACCACATGTCCTTCTTCCTTTTGGTCTCCTAATTTCTTGAACATTTTCCAACTTCCATGGTTATACTCGGCGGTTTTCAATTAAATTTCTACTTAATATCACTTAAATGTCTTGTTTTGGCTATTTCCAAAAATAAAACTTGCTCAAATTAGGTTATTAGAAGACACACCAAATTCTGACCAAATCAATTCGTTAAAAACAATGAAAAGAGAAACTCCATTGAAACCTGAAGCTGATAGTATTTCTAATCATAATGCCTGATTCTCCTATTCCAGCTTGTGTTTAAAAAAAGTGCCTAAGAACTATTTGGTGATCTAACCAGAGAATAATAAATAATCCCAACCACTTAAATAGTTTATTTATCCAAACTTCCAAACCAGACACCTAACTAAGCATATCTCTTACACCATTCATTGTTCTCATCTCATTTAACAGATATCTCCAGTGTTAATATCAATGTCTATAATTACGAAAAGCTTCACCAAAAAATAAGAAAAAAAAAGGTGGACGGAAGCAGTTGAGGAGAGCCCCTCAACGAGTTCCAACTCAGGCGAAGCTATACAAAAAGGATAAAACTTGGATTTCTGGATTTCTTAAACAATAAACAATATCGACACAGAGTTCATGAACCATGAAAGCTTATATATCCTGACAACAAAGGAACACAAAAAGAGTCTGGAGATGATTTCCTTATACACACGTACCTGTTGTGGAGTGGAAGAGTTATCCTCTTCTAAGAGACGAACGTAGATGTCTCTGCCAGCAGGTGGGCGTCTATAACAAACAACACCAGCAAACAAACCTACCGTTGTCAATGCGATAATGGGCATGAACCGAAGAAGCCTTTTGGCCATAACTGTTAGTTCAAGAGCACTCTCTAACAACCTTAGAAACGACAGAGAGGATACAATAAGGAACACCTCTTAAAGTGTAATGAAAAGACACCAGAGCCAGATGATAGGTTGTCGGTAGTTTTTGGATATAGCTAGCTGTCTCTTTAACTTATATAGAGATATATCATGTTCCGGGAGGCTAAATTAACGTGAATCAATAGATATGTGGTGGGTTGACAAGTGGCATGTGTTGGGAATATTCCAGGTATAATTTGAGGTTTCATTTTATGATTGAAGGTCTTCAGAATTGCGTATGAAGAGTAAACACATTATTGAAGTCAAACTAGAAGGGTTTAGACTTTGGAGGAGAAGTGTCTACATTCATATAAGATCAAATATATGTTAAACATTGAAGCTCAATTATTAGGGAACCCATTATCCATTCGGAATCTTAGGGTAACTGAATAAAATTATATCATCGTTGGAACCCATTTATAGGGACATTTCCAGTTTTAATACGTTTGCTACCTTGTCATTTTCATCGGGAGATAGCGTGAGAGCCATGATGATATAAACAACTGCTTGGTTGGTGGTGACTTCTTTGCGGCCACGGTTATGTCAAACTCGTCCCCAACAAGAGTAATTACGGATGATCACGTCACTGTAAGTGAGGTGCTGTTCTGTTAACTGAAAAGCCTATTGCTTATGTCTTTTCATACCTGTTTTGAAGAAAAGCTTCTGCATCCATATGTAATGCAAGATGATCATTCACGGCGTTCGCAATTCTTATTAGTCAAGAGATTGTGAACCCATCTGAAGACAAGTCTTTAAGCACACAGTAATTAATTGGGATATTTTTCTATTAGTATTAGTAGAGCACGGCAAATCAAACCAAAAGATTAGTTCATAAAAAGAAAAATCTTTGATTAGAGTTAAATCCCTAATTACGTTGATAAGATTCCATTTTATTTTATCTTTTATATTAATTATGAGATTGTGGACTCATTTACAGACGAGTATTTAAACACCATATTAATTAATTGCCCTATATTGGGGATATAAAAGGAAGAAATTCGATTTAATTTCTTTTTTTCTCCATGTGTTAATCATCTATTCTTTTTTTATGTCAACTTGTATTAATTGACAATATACGCTGAACGGGATTAGATTCTCTGGTAGGAGGTAAAAACAAAATTAAAATATCTGAATGCCTAAAAGAAACTTTAAGATATTTAGGAAATTGAAATGAAATTTGAAGGATACGAATACATAGCTAAAGAGCCTGTTGCACGTGTTTTCATACCTCAAAGAACAAGTATTTTGAAGAAAAGCTTCTGCATCCATATACTTGCATTGCATGATGATGACTCAAGTCATTCTTGGTGGCCGCAACTCCCAATTCTTGAAGACAGGTCTTGAATCACTTAATAATTAATTAAATAACCGGGAGTTCATTCAGCTATATTGGAAATTTTTGGAGATGAACTTATAAGAAGCGTCATTCGCTGAATCGACCGGATACAATATAAATGTATAATCAATAATTCATTTGTTGATAGCTCTATATTAATTAACAAAATGCGTTGATTATGGCATCAAATAAAGTAGAAAAAAGTATGATTTGATTGTGAAGTTTGTGTTAATTAATGTTTCCATACGCTTATCGTGGCAATAATCTTTGAAGTATAACATCTTCAGTTTTTATCGCACATTAAATTATCTTTTCTTTTTTCTCGCTCCCAACGTGGAGAGTTCACATTAATACGTTATACGCGTGTACATATCCATAAAAATGTTTGTGGATGGAAAGGAAGAAAATGTGGAGAAATACGGATAACATTGGCACACTATTACAATAAACTTATGTCTATACGGTGTTAAACCATGAAAACCATTGCCTTCACCTTGAATTCGGACACATAATTTGATTTGTAGCCTACAAATTGTAAGGGTAGGTGTTAGCAAATTAAAATTGCTTAAAAAATATATTTTGACATCTAATTACTCACTCACAATTTTATTGATCGAGGGAATACAAATTTTACAAATACAAACTTACACTACAAACTCTCACAACTCAAAAAACATAACCCGTTATGTGTTAACTTGTTAAAGCTAACAACCTAAACATTACACACATTCTCACTGTTTCCTTTTCTATGCATGTCATTCATCATATGGCCAATGATTATATTTATAGGTTTTTAAAGTCGGTGAACTAGTTGGCAATTTGTAATTATCAACAAAAAAAGGAATTCAACATTAATTTTACTTGTTAATTTGACCAAGTCAAGATCTTCATAATTAAATAATCTAGAAACATCAATTAAATTAAGTTTAATTTCTAACATCCTCCCTTAAACTTGATTTGGACGTTCCAAGCATCTTTTTCTACTTCAAGAACAATTTAGCCTTCAATGGCTTTATAAAAATGTCAGCAATTTGATCTTCAAACTTACAGTACTCAACCACGATCTTTTTGTCTTTTACCAAATCTCAAATATAGTGATATTTAATGTCGATGTGTTTGCTGTGACCATGAAAGACTGGATTTTTTGTCAAGGTAATTGTTGATTTATTGTCCCAGAAGATTTTTGTAGGACCAAGTTGTTGATGCTACAATTATTTAAGAAAATTTTGCAATCATACTGCCTGTGTCACGCAATTCGCTGCTACTATGTATTCAACTTCTGCTATTGAAAGGGCTACTACTTGTTGTTTTTTTGAAGACCAAGAAAATGCTCCCGAACTAGGACAGAAAACATAGCCTGAGGTGCTTCTTCATTTCTCAATATCTCTTGCCCAATCGCTATCTATATATCTTACTAACTCCACTGTGCTAGAATTTGAATAAAATATTCCATCATCAAGTGTACCTTTAATTTATCTCAAAATTTGTTTTACAGCTTGCCAATAGGATTATTGTGGTGCTTCCATAAATCTACTCACAATTTCAACTTCGTAAACAATATCAGGCCTTATTGTTGTTAAGTACCTTAAAGTTCCAACAAGTCTACTAAATTTAATTGCATCAACCAATTCACCATTACCATCTTTCAAAAGCTTCAACCTTTCCTCTACTAGTTAAAATTGGTTTGCATGCTTCCATCTTGAGCTTTTTCAAAATATCTTGCGTATATTTATGTTGAGAAATAAATATACCTTTATCTGTTTGCTTCACTTCAATGCCAAGAAAATAAGTCATCAAACCAAGATCTGTCATCTCAAATTGAGCAATCATGGCTTCCTTAAATTCTTCCAATAATTTAGGATTGTTTCTGGTGAAGATTAAGTCATCTATGTATAAGCAAATAATAGTGATATCTCCATATTTGTTGGTTTTGATATTAAAAGCATGCTTATATGAACACC
Organism: Erythroxylum subrotundum; assembly: GCA_027563845.1. Classification (NCBI taxonomy): domain Eukaryota; kingdom Viridiplantae; phylum Streptophyta; class Magnoliopsida; order Malpighiales; family Erythroxylaceae; genus Erythroxylum; species Erythroxylum subrotundum. The sequence goes on along the minus strand of JAOQMQ010000004.1, from coordinate 21,227,301 downwards.
TCTGAAATCCATTATTCAAAAAATAGTTACGGGTGTACCATGCTCATGGTTCTTGTTTTAATCTATATAATGCCTTCTGCAATTTGTAAACTTTATCTTCATCTCATTGTTTCTCATAGCTTGATGGTTGCTCAATATAAACCTCTTCTTTAAGTACGCCATTTAAGAATGCTAATTTAACATCCATTTGAAGTATTTTCCAATTTCTTTAAGCAACAATAGAAATGATAATTTGCACAATATCCAATCCAGCAATTGGGGCAAATACTTCAAAATAATCAATACTAGGCTTTTTTGTAACATCCCGTTCCCCTACTTAGGGTTAGACCCCTAAAATTTAGTACATGAGAGCTTTAGCTCGACTAAGAAAATTGCATTTCATACTATATCGGCATACACTTTTATGAATTCGAGTATTGCACACATCAAATTAATTGTTCATGCACTCAATTGACATTTTCGGGTATAAATAATTGTTTTAATGTGAATATGATGCAT
>JAOQMQ010000004.1:21203558-21217120 GCA_027563845.1 Erythroxylum subrotundum | reverse complement strand
CGCAGGTAACGAATTAAGTCCAAGTATCTGAATGTCTTTGTATGGGCGCACTTAGACGAGGTAAGATTGACGATGTACGAATAAGGTTCAGTAAGTGAAACAAAAAAAACAAAAAAAAAATTTGAACGGCTAATTAAGGTTAATGGATAACCCAACAAGGCAAAACAATCATGTATCCAAGTTTATGGTTCAAGAGTTGGGTTACGGAGACGGGATCCAACAGTCTGTGATGACGTCATATCGTCTGGGATGACATCATATCGTCTATGATGACATCATATCAGCTGTGAAGACGTATCGTATGTGATGACGTCATATCGTCTGGGGATGACGTCATATCTTCTATAGTTGACTTTCTGCTTTTTCTCATGTTGACCGAAACTTCTTCTGTGCACTATTCATCTGGCCTATAGTCTGCTCCAATTTTTACCCTCTAGACGATAGAATATGTCTTTAAGGTTGGCATGAAAGTTGTAGATCGTAAAGTCCTCCTTCAAACCATACAAAGGACACCTTAATCCGATATCTATAGGGAAAGTTATGGCAATTTTCCTAATTCGTCTGCTTTTTCGTCTGGTTTCATCTGGCCTATCGTCTGGTCCAATTTTTTTAAGATAGAATATATCTTAGACATCTTCATGAAAGTTTCAGATCTTGAAGTTTTCTTTCCAACCATAAAAACAACACCTTAATCAAATATCTATAGTGAAAGTTATGGCAATTTTCCCAATTTTTCTGCATTTTCATCTAGTTTCGTCTGGCTTATAGTCTGGTCCAATTTTGTCCCTCTATACGATAGAATCTGTCTTCAAGGTCTTCAGGAAAGTTTTAGATATTGATGTCATCTTTCAGACCATATAACAATCACCTTAATCCGATATCTATAGGGAAAGTTATGGTAATTTTCCCAATTCATCTACTTTTTTGTCTGATTTTGCCTGGTCCAATTTTGACCCTCTAGACGATAGAATCTATCTTTGTAGTCTTCAAGAAAGTTGTCGATCTTAAAGGCTTCTTTGAAACCATATAAAGAACACCTTAATTCAATATCTATAGGGAAATTTATGGTAATTTGCCTAATTCGTCAGGTTTTTCGTCTAGTTTCATTTGGCCTATCGTCTGGTCCAATTTTGAACCTCTAAACGATAGAATCTATTTTTGAGGTCTGCATGAAAGTTATAGATCTTGAAGTTATCTTTCAAACTATACCAAGAACACCTTAATCAGATATCTATAGGGAAAGTTATGGCAATTTTCCCAATTTGTTTGCTTTTTCATCTGGTTTCATCTGGCCTATCATTTCGTCCAATTTTGACCCTTTAGATGACATAATCTGTCTCCGAGGTCTACTTGAAAATTATAGATCTTAATCCGACATCTTTAGTGAAAGTTATGCTAATTGTCCCAAGGCAGGTGCAATATGATTGAGGGCATGCCACCATTGAGGGATTCATGGAAACAACCCTATAGGATAATACGCTAACAATTTAGGACTCCGAATGTTGGGCTCTAGAAGCGGGGTCCAACATTATTTGGTATCAGAGCCCTAGGTTTAGGTATAAGTTTGGGACTAGGTTTTGGAGTATCCTAGGCAGGAAATGGGTAACTTAAGACATGAAAGTTTTAATTTGTTTTATACGATTTGAAATTGTTTTATACGATTTGAACTGTTTTGTGTACTTTGAAATTCATTTTGCATGAACTAAAGGTTTTCAATGGTTTTATATTGAAGGAGTGAAAAATGCCGCCTCAAAAGAGAACTCAAGGAGTTGTGACTCGAACTAGCTCTTTCCAAGGGAGCACAGATGAATCTTATATCCCGCAAGATGCAGGGACACATTCTACTCCGGCTCCTAAGGCACCTAGTGTATAGTATGAGGTGCCTCCACCACCTCCTCCTGTATCTCAAGCAGATCCCATAGATCCGCGTTTCTTTCAAGCCTTTGCTCAAGCTTTCACATATGCCATGGGCCAAGGGTCACAAGTCTCGACACAGGCTCTAGTGGAGAGGAGTGGCCAGTATGATAAGCTCCGCAAGTATAGAGCGGTGGATTTCAATGGGACTATAAATTCGAAAGAGGCTGAAGCATGGTTGAAGAGGACTTAGAGGGTCCTGATTCAAATGAAGTGTTTTGATGAGGAGAAGCTAGATTATATAGTTATCTTGCTGCAAGGAGATGCTCTTCATCAGTGGGAATCAGTGCCTCACAGTCAGGTGATGCCTCCAGTGTTATCATGGAGAGATTTTGTGGAAGTGTTCAGGAAGAGGTACCTCTCGAGGGTGTATGTACAAGAGAAGGCCAGGGAATTTCTGAATCTCACACAAAGGGATTTGCGTGTAAGTGAGTATGAACTAAAGTTCACCAAGCTGTCACGGTATGTGACCAACATTGTGGCGAATGAGGAGGACAAGTGTTGCAAGTTTGAAGGAGGTCTTCATTTGGGGATCAAGGAGAAAGTCTTGATCCACAATTTCTGTGACTACCAGCTATTGGTAGATGCTGCACTCCAGGCTGAGAAGCTAGAGAATATCAAAAATGAAGTGAGTAGGAAGAGGAAGAATAGGGAATAGTTTTCCAAGAAAGGGGTGAGTGCTTAAATGCCTGAGAGGGGTAGGAAGAGCTTCAACACACAGAGTGAGGTGGGGAGTAGTGCCCCTACTAGGAACAAGTAACCAAGGGCAACTTCAGTGCAAGCCTCTACTATAGGAGGCAATAGCACGGTGGAGAGGAGTAGGAAAATGAACCCCTAATGTGAGCATTATAGGAAGCTTCACAGGGGAGAGTGTTTCAAGTTACTTGGAGCATGCTTCCGATGCGGAGAGAAGGGACACTTGATCAGAGACTGTCCCCAAGTAACCAGGCAAGAGAGGTTCTAGTTGCAAGCCCCAAGGAGAGCAGAAACAATGGGAACCAGACCAGTCACAGAGGTGGACAGTTCTGGAGCTACAAAGAAGACTATTCCTCCAGGGAGGCCAAGGATCAGGCATAGGCTAGGGTATTTGCTATGACCAGAGAGGAAGCTGCAACCGCACCTGAAGTTGTCACGGGTATGGCTCAGTTATTCAATTCTGCAGTATATGTGTTGATTGATTCTGGCTCCATGCATTCATTTTTTTCTGCAATCATGACATTACATGATGTTGATTTGATGCGATGTTGATTTGATGCCATTGGGTAGTCCTTTAATTGTTAGCACTTCTCTAGGGAGGCATGTGATTATAAGCTAAGTGTATAGGGATTGTGAGCTTTTCATCAAGAGTGCTCAATTGGTAGTGGACTTACTACTTCTAGATCTAAAGGGGCTAGATTTCATACTGGGAATGGATGTTATGGAGAAGTATCATGTGAAGCTGGATTGTGGCCTTAAGGAGGTGGAATTGGATCTGGGCAACGATGAGAAAGTGATTTTCAAAGGGGATAGGAAAACACCATCACCAAGGATTTTTTCGGCTTTGTTGGCTGACAGGATTATGGGAAAGGGTTGTGAAGCCTTTTTGGCATATGTTGTGGACACTGATGTGAATGAAGGGAGGTTAGAGGATCTTCCAATTGTGAGGGAATTTCTAAACATGTTTCCAGAAGAATTACCTGGTTTGCCACCCGTGAGGGAAATCGAGTTTGCCATCGACTTGATTACCGGAACCGTACCCATTTCTATACCACCTTATAGATTGGCTCCAACTAAGCTGAAGAAGCTTAAGGAACAGTTGGAGGAACTGCTAAAGAAGGGGTATATAAGATTGAGTTCGTCACCTTGGGGAGTGCCAGTTTTGTTTGTTAAGAAGAAGGATGAAACATGGCGGATCTGTATTGATTACCGGAGACTCAATAAGGTGACCATTAAAAACAAGTACCCTCTGCCCAGAATAGATGATCTGTTTGACCAGCTGCAGGGAGCAAATTTATTTTCAAAAATTAATCTCAGGTTAGGTTATCATCAGCTCAGAATCAGGGAGTCTGATGTAAACAAGACAGCCTTCAAGACATGGTATGAACATTATGCGTTTTTAGTCATGCCTTTTGGATTAACCAATTCTCCAGCTACTTTTATGGATCTTATAAATAGGGTCTTTAAGGAGTATCTGGATTAGTTTGTTATAGTGTTTATTGATGACATTCTAATTTATTCCAAGAGTGAATAGAAATATGAGGACCATATTAGGATAGTGTTGCAAACACTGAGGGAGAAGGAACTTTATGCTAAGTTCAGCAAGTGTGAGTTTTGGCTTCACGAGGTGATATTCGTTGGACATGTAACTTCTAAAGATGGGGTACATGTTGATCCGAGAAAAATTAAAGTAGTAATGACTTGGAATACACCCAAGACAGTGAAAGAAGTGAGGAGTTTTCTAGGTCTGGCAGGTTATTATAGGAGATTCATTGAAGGATTTTCTATGATAGCTGCTCCAATGACCAAGTTATTGAGGAAGAATCAGAAGTTTATCTGGAGTGATGAATGTCAGAAGAGCTTTGAGGAGCTCAAGCATAGGTTGACAAGTGCTCCAATACTGACCCTGTCTATGGGAGATGAGGGTTATATAGTTTACAGTGATGCTTCAAGAAAGGGTTTAGGTTATGTGTTAATGTAAGGGGACAGGGTGATAGCTTACACTTCAAGGCAACTAAAGCCTTATGAGCTGAATTACCCGACCCATGATCTGGAGTTAGCAGCAATAGTTTTTGCCCTGAAGATTTGGAGGCATTATCTGTATGGGGTTCAAACGAGGATTTTTACGGATCATAAAAGTCTCAAGTATTTATTGAGCCAAAGGGAACTAAATTTGAGACAGAGAAGATGGTTAGAGCTAATTAAGGATTATGATTTGTTGATTGAGTACCATCCAAGAAGGGCAAACATAGTGGCGGACGCTTTGAGTAGGAAATCCTCAATAGCCCACGTTCAGACAGTTTATCTGTCGTTATTTGAAGAGATGGCTAAGCTTAGGATAAGTTTTAAATAGGAGGAACCTGAATGTATTATTGCTACTTTTAGAGTGAGATCGATACTCAGAGAGAAGGTTAGGGAGTTACAAGCACAGGATGCAGAATTAAGCAAGCTCCGAGAAGAAATTAAGAATGGCAAGAAATCTGAAGTGGTAGTAAGGGATGATGGACTCATAACTGTAGGAAATAGACTTTGTATCCCAAATGTCAAAGAGGTGAAGGATGAGATACTGGATGAGGCACACAATGCGCCTTATGCCATATACCCAAGTTGTACTAGGATGTACAGAGATCTGAAAGAGCATTTCTGGTGGAAACGCATGAAGAGAGATGCAGTAGAATATACAAGTGTCTAGTGTGTTAGCAAGTCAAGACTGAACACCAGGCACCTTCAGGCAAGTTAAGGTCATTATCCATTCCTGAGTGGAAATGACATCGATTAACTATGGACTTTCTGATGAGTTTGCCCAAGACTAGTACGAAGCATGATGCCATATGGGTTATTGTTGATCATTTGACTAAGTCAGCCCATTTTATGGCAATTATACAGACTGATTCTCTGCATGTGCTAGCAAAGAAATATATTGATGAGATAGTGAGATTGCATGGGATTCCAGAGTCTATAGCTTCTGAAAGGGATCCTCGATTTACTTCGAGATTTTGGGAAAGTGTTCAAGAAGCTCTAGGGACCAAGTTGAATTTCAGCATTGCTTTTCATCCCAAGACAGATGGTTAATTTGAGAGGACTATTCGGACCTTGAGTTAATGCTCAGGGCATGTGTGATGGATTTCAAAGGAGCTTGGGATGAACATTTGCCATTGGTCGAATTTGCTTACAACAATTTATACCACTTGAGTATTCAGATGGCCTCTTATAAAGCATTGTATGAAAGGAGATGTAGAACTCCGATATGCTGGGATGAAGAAGGAGAAAGGAAACTACAAAGGCTAGAGTTACTTCAGATGACAGTGGATAAGGTCAACTTAGTTAAGCAACGACTTAAAGCGGCTCAAGATAGAATGAAGAGCTATACTGATGCACACCGAAAGGAGATGGAGTATGAAGTCGGTGAGAAAGTCTTTCTTAAGACATCTCCTTGGAAAGGAGTCATGAGATTTGGCAAGAAGGGCAAGTTGAGCCCAAGATATGTGGATCCCTATGAAATTCTTGAGAGGATTGGGTCGCTAGCTTATAGTTTGGCATTACCACCAGAATTATCGTAGGTTCATGATGTCTTTAAAGTTTCCATGCTGAGGAGATATAGATCTGATCCGTCTCACATCATTCAGACCGCTGAGGATTAGTTGAGAGATGATTTGACTTATAAGGAGACTCTAGTGGAGATTTTAGACACCAAAGAAAAAGTCCTCAGGAACAAGACAATTCAGCTGGTAAAAGTTCTGTGCAGAAATCATTCTATTGAAGAGGCCACGTGGGAGCCCTTAGAAGCCATAAGGGAGAACTATCCACAACTCTTCAATGATTTAGGTAAGAATTTCGAGAACAAAATTTCTTTAAGAGGGGCAGAAATGTTGGCCCTCGAATTTTTGTTTTATTGTTAGGTATGATTTAAATTAATGTTGAGGTTTTGAGGGATTAATTTTTGGGATTCATTATTATGTTAACGTGAGTAAGAATTTGTGAAATAGGTTAATTGAATTAAAGTGTTAAGGTGGTAAGATTGCATAAGTGGTATTTTTGGAAGATCACTCAAGGTAAAAAGGGACATAAGGTATAAAGGAAGGGTAAAGTGGACTTTTAGTTTTCATTAAGGGTAAATTGGGAAGAAAGAAGTGTTGTTTTCTTCCTAAAGAGGGGGAAAAACGAAAATGGAAAAGAAGGAAGTGAAATAATAAATCAAAGAGGGACAAAAAAGAGATTTCGGTGTTTGAGAGGAAAGAAGAGAGTTGAGCTAGGGTTTCATCTTTTTTAAGCCTTCTAGAGAGATTTTGAGGTTGTGCAAGAAGGGAAAAAGGTAGAGGAAGATAAGAGCTTTCTTTGGAACCTAACATCTCTTCATTTGGTGAAGGTTTAAGGTAAGAACATTTTAATGCTTTGGATTTTGGAAGGGTTTTGGTTCATGAAGCTTAGGAAATGCATAGGTTTAGGTACTCTAGGATCAATTTTAGTAAATGTACTTTGTGGATCTTCAATTTTTTTTGCAACCCATTTGAACTTGGGATTTTTGTCTATGAAAAGGGAATCAAGAAAGACAAGAGGAGCAAGAGGAGAGGCACATTTGAGCAATATATAAGCAAGAAATTCAAGGTGGGTTACATTTTTATAATTGAAGTAATGAGTCATTAATGGCTCTTTCAAGAAATGAAAATAAATGAGTTTTGACTACTTCTAAAATGTGCATTTATTGTTCTTTGAATGCTTTCAAAATGTGCTGCATATTGTGTATATAAATTTTGTTTGATTTATGAAAATAATGTTGAAAAGGTATCAAACTTAAGAAATCAAGTTTCCGAAATGTGCCTTTTTGGGCAATATGTTTTACAAGTCATGAAATACATGTTATGTGGGTTTATGGTGGTCCCCTAAGTTAAGTCAAGTGTACTTTGACTCTCGCTACCCGCTAGTAACATGGAACTCCTTCATGGACTCCCATAAGTTCACGACTACGCAAGACCATTATGTGAAAATGCGTAGTACGTTTTGTTTTTGGATCCACCCGAACCATTTTGATATGCTTATGTGCTCATGATAAGTTGACAAGAGTGATGCATATATAGTTTGCATAAAGGTGAATTTTTGCGATGGAAGTGAGTTTATAAATGATTTTGCTTGTTACCGATTATAAAATTGTTACCCACGGGCTTTACAGGTGAATTTTTGATATGGAAGTGAGTTTATAAATGATTTTGCTTGTTACCGATTATAAAATTGTTACCCACGGGCTTTACACTCACCCCTATTCTCCTCCTCATATCCAGGTAATGAGCAAGATATAGAGTAGTCAAGGGTCAAGGCATCACTCCGATCTTTGTTTGTTTTGTATTTGAAGCAAAATCTTGTAAAACAAGGCTTTAGTTGCATTTTGAGTAAATCATTTTTCATGTATCTTCTGTATTTTGGGATTTTGAGATATTAATGTATTTGTGGCTTGAAATACCCACTAAAGCTTTGTAAAACTATTATCTTTTGTGGAATATGATTGCGTTTTTGCTCATGATTCTCAAAGTTTATCCAGCGTATTTTCATGTTTACATAAGGGAAGAATTTGTGTTCTGACCTCAGGGAAAAATCTGGGTTGATTAAGGCTGAATTACGCAAAGTTGTTTTCTAAAAAGTTGTAGGTCTTTCTTTTATATTTCCAACGGTATATAGTATGAGAATTTTGGGCTTTGGACTCGGAAGTTATGGTCCTTATAAGGGGAGATGCTCAATAGTATAGAAAGTATCGTCTGGGATGACATCATATCGTGTGTAAAGATGTATCGTTTGGGATGCCGTCATATCGTTTACGATGACATTATATCATCTGTGAAGACGAATCGTCTGTGATGACGCCATATCATCTGGGGATGACGTCATATCTTCTATAGTTGACTTTTTGCTTCTTCGCATGTTGACCAAAACTTCTTCTATGCACTATTCATTAGGCCTATAGTCTGGTCCAATTTTTACCCTCTAGACAATAGAATCTGTCTTTTAGGTCTTCATGAAAGTTGTAGATCTTGAAGTTCTCTTTCACACCATACAAATAACACCTTAATCCAATATCTATAGGGAAAGTTATGGCAATTTTCCTAATTTGTCTTCTTTTTCGTCTGGTTTCATCTAGCCTATCATCTGGTCCAATTATGTCCTTCTAGACGATAGAATCTATCTTCAAGGTCTGCATGAAAGTTGTAGATGTTGAAGTCTTCTTTCCAACCATACAAAGAAAACCTTAATCCGATATCTATAGGGAACGTTATGGTAATTTTCCCAATTCATCTAGTTTCATCTAGCCTATTGTCTTGTCCAATTTTTACCCTTTAGACGATAGAATTGGTCTTCAAGGTCTTCACAAAAATTGCCGATCTTGAAGTTGTCTTTCAAACCATACAAAGAATACCTTAATCCAATATCTACAGGGAAAGTTATGGCAATTTTCCCAATTCATCTACTTTTTCATCTGTTTTCATCTGACCTATTGTCTGGTCCAATTTTGACCCTCTAGATGACAGAATATGTCTTCAAGGTCTTCATGAAAATTATAGATCTATGAGTCTTCTTTCAAATTGTCTAAGAATGATATTAATCCAACATTTCTAGTGAAAGGTATGCTAATTGTCCCAAGGCAGGTGCAATATGATTGAGGGCATGCCACCACTGAGGGATTTATGGAAACAAACCCTAAGGATAATACACTCAAGATTTAAGACTTCGAATGTTGGGCTCCGGAAGCAGGGTCCAACATTGCCCACGATCGTGAGGTATCTTCTCACGATTATGACAGAAGCTAATGCATCTGGCCATGGTCGTAGGATGAGTGCCACGTTCGTGGACTACCCATTTTCTTGTTATTTTCCATATTCAAACACCTTCATTCCAATTTCAAAACACCTTCGTAATAGTTCCTAAATTATGCCTCAAGTATACCTTAATTATATGTCAATTCCTCATCAATCTCATCTCCAATTCTAACTCAAAATCATTCATTCGGCAACTCATAACTATTATCTTTCGTGCATTAAAACAAAATAGAAACTATCTAATTCACTATCGCATTCCAACACAACCTCATCATCAACATAATATACAATTCATCCCAATTTCATCATCTTAAACTTTCTATTATAACATGACATAAAGAGCAATCTTTTACTTACTTGTCTAGCTCAAAGATCAAGCTAATTCAACTCTCCATACATGCAAAAATCATCACGAATTCAAGGTAGGAATTGAATGGATTTCAGCTTGGATCAGAGGCTATAACAAAAACAACTATGTTCTGATTCTTTACCTAACTTTGTGAGGGTGAAAGCATGGATTATTAGTGTAGTAATTGGACACAAACATAGGCAAGATACAAGGATGTACAAATGAGGGTGTTCTGGTGATGTGAGAAGAAGAAAGAAGAAGAAATGAACAAAACTAATTTTACTCCTGCAGAAACTTAACACCTTAGATGCTAGGTGACTCCATATTACCATGGCATATGTCCCTAAGCATGTTCTCCATTTGTCCTGCATATTTTTTTCCAAATGTCACCTAGTTGTTAGTCCATTTGTCACTCCATGATCAATGTCATTTTTCAATTAATTAGCTATTCCAAATGTCACTCATTTATCTATGCCAAATGTCACTCAATTATAGGCTTAATCATCCTAATTTTCCATATTTCCATTTGTCTTACCACTTGGCATTTTTCCTATACCAAATGTACATTTTAATTCATCAATTTTCCAATTGTACTGATTAATTCCAAATTTACTACTTGTAATCAATCAAACCAAAATGCAATGCATAAACAATACACAATTCACATCGTGATCATTTTAAACCTTTCATACCACATAATAAATCAATTGAGTGCATATACATTCTTTGCAATGTGTACTAAATCATAATTCATTTGTGTATGCTATCATTATGCATGTGAATGAAAATGAATTCATGAATTTTCAATGATATAGCTTCTATGCAATAGTCTAAGGTTCTAATCCCTCAATTTGAAAAACCGACTATTACAATTCTCCCTCTTAATAAATTTCGCTCTCGAAATTCTTACTTGATTAACCAAACAGATAGGGTACTGCTTCCTCATGTTCTCTTCAGTCTCCCATGTGGCTTCTTCTCTCGAATGATTCCTCCAAAAGACTTTAACTAATGGGATGACTCGATTTCTCAATTGTTTAGTCTGATGACCCATTATCTTAATTGGTTCCTCCATATAACTCAAATTACTTGCAATTTCAACCTCCTATGTTGGTAACACACGTGTTGGATCTGAACAATTCCTCCTGAGCATACTGACATGAAACACATTATGAATCTGAGCCATCTCAGTTGGTAATGTTAACCTGTATGCTTATGGTCTAACTCTCTTAGTAATTTCGTATGGACCAATATATCTAGGGCTTAAGTTACCCTTTTTACCAAACCTCGGCACTCCTTGCCAAGGTGATACTCTCAGAAACACTTTATCTCCCACTTGGTAGTCCATATCTCTCTGGTGTTGATCTGCATAACCTTTCTGTCTATATTTGGCCACTTTAATTATACTACAGATCAATTTCACCTTATAAAGAGTGTCTTGAATCATTTTTGGGCCTTCAATAATCCTTATTACCTCTTCATCCTAATACAAAGGCGTTCGACACTTCCTACCATATAATGCCTCATATGGAGCCATACCAATACTACTGTGGTAGTGGTTATTGTACGCAAATTCAATAAGAGCTGCATATTGATCCCATACTCCTTGGAACTCCAAAACACAAGCGCTAAGCATATCCTCAACAGTACTAATGGTTCTCTCACTCTGTCCGTCTATCTGAGGATGAAATGTTGTACTGAAATTCAACTTTGTACCTATGGCTGACTATAAATTGCCACAAATCTTAAAGTAAATCTGGGTCCTGATTTGATACAATAGATAATGGAACTCTATGTAATCTCACTATTTCATTTATATACCTCCGGGCTAACTGATCTAGTGTATTATTCTCCCTCACAGGTAAGAAATGGTCCGATGTCGTCAATCTATCAACAATGACTCATATAACATCATGTTGCCTCAGAGTATTACGCAAGCCTATAATGATATCCATAGTAATACTCTCCCATTTCCACTCCGAAATTGGCAATGATTGTAACTTCCCAACCGGAGCCTGATGCTCAGCCTTAATCCGCTAACAAGTCAAACACTTAGCAACATACTCCGCCACTTACTTCTTTATCCCTGGACACCAGAAATGTTATTTCAGAGTACTGTACATCTTAGTAGTACCAGGATGCATAGCATAAGCTGCTATGTGAGCTTCCTCCAAAATCTCTGTTCTAAGATCATCAACATTAGGTACACACAATCTCTGCTTTAACCACAGTGTATCATCTCTCATCTTAAACTCAGAACTTGAATCCTATTTCAACTTCTTAATAAGCTTCACTAATTTTGGATCTTTACTTTGAGCTTTTTTTATCCTTTCATGCAATATTGGCTTAAGCTTCAATCTAGCTAATAGTGCTTCATTTTGCCCCAAATTTAATTCAACATTCAATACTCTCACTTATACTAGGTTTGGTAACCTCGATGTCTATATCTATGCCACACTGCTATTGGATTTCCTACTTAATGCATCAGTCATAACATTACCTTTACCAGGATGGTATTCAATTGTACAATCATAATCTTTAAGCAATTTAATCCACTACCTTTGTCTTATATTCAACTCCTTTTGACTCAGCAAATATTTCAAACTTCTATGATCTATAAATATCTGAAATATTTCACCATATAGATAATGTCTCCAAATCTTCAATTTAAACACCACTGCAGCAAGTTCTAATTCATGAGACCTCAACTATCTCGATGTATATGCAATCACTCTGCTATACTACATAAAAACACATCCTAATCCCTGATGTGAAGCATCACTATATACTAAATATCCTCCAGATCCCGATGGAATAGCTAACACTGGTGCTATAATCAATTGGCATTTCAATTCCTCAAAACTCCTTTGGCATTCATCTCTCCATCTGAAAGGCATATTCTTCCTCAGAACCTTTTTCAGAGGGGTTAAGATCAGTGAAAACCCCTCAACAAACATCCTGTATTATCCTGCTAACCTAAGAAAACTCTAAATCTCAGATACATTCCTAAGGGCTTCCCACTTCATCACTGCCTCAACTTTCTTTGGGTCTACCTGTATGCCCTGTCCAGACACTATGTGACCTAAGAATACTACTTGATCAAGCCAGAATTGACACTTATTGAACTTGGCATACAATTGCTTCTCTCTCATTATCTGTAGGACTAACCTCAAATGCTCAGAACGGTCCTCTCTACTCCTCGATTACACCAAAATATCATCTATGAACACAATCACAAAATGATCTAAGTAAGGCTGGAATACCTTATTCATCAATGCCATAAAAGCTACTGGAGCATTTGTCAACCCAAAAGGCATCACCAAAAAATCAAAGTGCCCATATATGGTCCTGAATGCACTCTTTAGTACATCATCTTCTGTTATCTTCAATTGATAGTACCCTGATCTTAAATCCAGCTTAGTAAACACCTGAGCTCCTTGTAGCTGATCAAATAAATCATCAATTCTCAGTAAAGGATACTTATTCTTCACTGTCACCCGATTCAACTATCAATAGTCAATACACAATCTCAAAGTCCCATCCTTCTTCTTCACAAACAATTCTAGAGCTCCCTAGGGTGACACACTGGGTCTGATGAAACCCTTATCCAATAACTCTTGCAATTGATATAGGAGGAATCGATATAGGAGCAGTACCTAGAACTAAATCAATCATAAACTGTTGGAGTTATGTAAATATAATGCCCTGGAAAGCAAGTGTATTTATATGTAACTTTATCTTCTTCAGTTACAGTTTTGTAATGAAAATATTTATTATTAATAAAACAAAAGAGTTTGGTTTTA
>JAOQMQ010000004.1:21187788-21198732 GCA_027563845.1 Erythroxylum subrotundum | reverse complement strand
CACCATCTAAGTTTCCTTCTTCATTTAGATAACATTTAAAAGGGCTACAAAGCCCAATTACTTCCTTTACAAGCCTTACAACCTTTCTAACTTAACTAACAACCTTACATTTCGTGGGCCTCCCTCTTCATTCACAACAATTCCTCATTTAAATTCCTTCCTTCTTCATTTAATTGTTATTTAAAAGGGCTAAAAGCCCACTTGATTTTTCTTAAGCTTTGTAACCATATACCCACTTCCCAATTGGCTCTTTCAATTCAACTTATTGTTTTAAACTCTAATTTTAACTAAATCCTTTCAATTTATTCCAACCAAATTAAAAATATCAAATTAAACCTCAAAATAATTTAAACAAGCTTATTGATTATGAAAAAGGAATCGGGGCCCAACATTATGAGTAGAGAAATAATAATAAAATCTTTTCGTTTTGATTTTTTGAAAATCAAAATCACTTAGAAACCTATAACATGATGAACATATAAAATATAATTAAAAAAATCATAATTTATGCTTTATTCCGAAACTTGATCTTTTTTTTTCTCTTGAATCATTTTTGAAATCATCTTATCTCAATTATTGTATCTGCTTAAATGTTTAATCTCTAAAGGTATCCACATAATATATTGAGAAAACTCTATAACTATTATAAAGAGGGATAGGTACTAGCTATCCTAGAGCTTAGGCTTATTTATAATAGATTTTTTAAATTTTATTAATTTACTGGAAATAAAATTTAATTAGAATTACAATGAACTGTAATTAAATATTTATTTTCGTCTGAATATTATCTTTATTTGTCTTAATATTATTTTTATCTTTTAATATTATGATTATTTGTTATCATAAAAAAATGGGAGATTGTTAAGTCAAGAAGACTTCACTTCTTCTATTAATTTTGATAAAAGTCAAATAATAATAATCATAGAAGTGTGTGAACTGTTTTGATGAATTTATTAAGTGCGCAGATAAATTTAAGTGGCACAAATCATCAAATCAAGACGATATTTAAGTAAAAGCTGAATAAGACGAATCAGACGAAGTGCTTAGTCTAAGATACCAGACGAAGCATATGAATCTATGCAAGACGATGTAATTGAAGAATGTACCAGAACGTTAGTTAGTTGGAGTTGGCTACAGGACTCAACTAATAACCATTTTTAGAAGATTCGACAAATAGAATTCTCAAGAAGACCGTTAAAGATTTAGGTTATAAATATGAGTTATAGTTGTAAACAAAAATAGATACAATATAAAGAATTCTGATTGTACAAAATATACTTAGAGAAATTCTATGCTCAAGTGCTCACACAGTAAAAAAAAATACTCTGAGAAAAGAGAGAAAAGAAAGAAAGAAAGAGAGCAAACACATCTGTAACGTGAAGCTCAAACAATATCTTTTCGAGTGAAAGAAAGGCTAGAGCCTAAAGAGGCTAAGGAAGCAGATAACGAATACTTTGTGAAAGAGATTGAAGAGGCTCTACAAGTGTAGAAATAATACTTGTAACGTTGAAGGATATAGTGAAATCTCAGACGAACTCCGACGATTGGATGTAGCTCAAGGTTAAGGGTAAACCATGATAAATCGCGGTGTCATATTCTTTAAATCTTATCTCTTTAATTTTCTTGTTGTTAGAAGAATAGATACTAATTTTCATTGTTTCATTACTCACCAAATTAAGTGAATTGTTTTTGTAATCGTCTGAATTTGTAAAGAAAATCAAGAAGATTTTAAAGATTAATATCTTAAACGATTTAACACAATTCAATCCTCCCTCCCCCCTCTTCTTGTGTATTTTACATATTATACGTGATTTCTATTTTAACAAGTGATTTACTTCAAAGATTGTTGTGTTTTATGTTGTTTCTATTATTTTTAATGGATAATACCTTTAGTTAGAGTTAGTGAAGTATTTTGTAAGGATTTATTCAATTATTTATACATGTTTGATTATTTTATTGGTTGAATTTATTTTTTTTGATCTTAATATTGGATTCTGATTGTCCACCATATATTCAAGTTTAGGAATTGTACGAAGGACTGACATGTGAAGTATGATTTGCACACTAAGATCATTGTTTTTCACACCTAGATAATCAATTATATATGATACTTGAAATTTCATATAAGTGAACGCTGAAACATTAACTTTTGTTGAATTGATTTTTTTCATTAGTTATTTATTTTATTTTTAGTTATTTAGTTTAATTATCTTTAATCATCTCTCTATTTTTATTTAGGTAGTTTTATTAACTAAATTTAATATAATTAGTAGCTAGTTCTTTAGGGGGTGATACTTTGGAATCTCACCAATTTATTTAGTTGTCTACAATTGACTCTGTGCAATTATAGATTAAAAAATTGATTAGACATATTGCTCCAAGATCTTTTAAATTGTATTTTAAACTAATAGGTCTTAGGTTTAAAGGTAAATCTAGTATTACTTCAAGACAATTACTAGCTACGATAACCAAAAGGAGAGCAACAATTAGGAAATTCAATAACAAATATGAGAGCATAACTTCAGTGTGTACCAATTTGACAAAGGGGACGTCTTATGATATTTTTACTAGTATTTATAAAGATTTGAATGCATATAATATGATTTGACTATATTTTGTCTTTGATTTATTTTGTAAACCAAGTGAAGGAACATCCAAATAAGCAAATATGATAATCATGATTATATGTCCTCTTTATAAATAGAAATGAAATTTGTGCGTCTTTTTTAGTAGTAATTACAAAAGAAAAATGTTATGCGAAAGAATGTGGAGCCTAAAAATGTATAAATTAAAATAACTAACATCTTATTAAACTTCACATTCATCTTGGTAAGTACATACTAGTCAAATTGATAATAAAAGTATTAAAAAAAATTACATCCATTTTTCATACTATATAAAACATTAAAAATGAAAAAAAAAATCACAATAACTCTTACATTCATATTAACTAACATTAATCTCAACTCTTTCTTCTCTCTAACCAGCATCTCAATGACTTGCTTCATAGTTTTGAGTTTCTTGTCAATTTTTCATTATTTTAGCTATATTTCTCCTTATTTAGTATGGATGTTTCTTTTGTTAAATTTTGAATAATATAGAGAGCCCTCTCAGGAAATTATTTCTTATACTAATGAAAAAAAATCACAATTACCAATCTAAAGTATGTATAGTATTAAGAATATAAATATAATATTTTAAACTGATAATTATATTTAAATTTTTTAAATCAATTATATATCACACTAATTGAGTAATAGGACATCCCAAAAATCTTTTCTCAAATTACCTTCGCACCATAATATCCTTAAAGGAATATCCATCCTATAAAAGTAAATTTTTTAAACATTATTACAAATGAAACTGCTATATGTTGTAAATTTCATAACCAACATCACTGGAGTTTATACACAATCATCACTGGAGTTTATAGGTTGTGTATATTCCATCCTAGCATTAGGGGTCTTGGCAATAACATTTTCAGTTTTTCCAACAATTGCTAATGGAGTCATCACATTAGCCCAATCCATCTGACAATGTTCCAAATACTAGGAGGTGAAGTCATTCACTCCACTATTCAGAATCTTCGCATTGTTTTGCACTAGAGATGTCAATTGTTTTCTATTCTACATTTGCAAGTTGAGTCGGAGATACTTTAGTAGCAACAATTTCAATTATCTCAACATGTTCTAAAGGAGTCTTCATCTGAGCACAATCCATTTGACAACTTCCCTGAGGTTGGGAAGTATTTATAACAATATTTTCAGTCCTCAAACCAACTAATTGCTTACCATTATCTACAACTTGGGCCATTTTATTGGTAGGAACCCATAGGCTAACTACACCACCATTAAAAACATTTACAATGAAATCACTAATATTTTCATCATTTGCAGTATGGGTATCTTTAACAGCCTCAACAGGGGATGTATTAAAAACTACACCAGTAACATCAACCCTTGCACAGTCAACAATATTGTTCTCCAACTTAGTTTTTTGCAATTCCTGAGAAACAGAAAAAGTTTGTTCTAGTTCCATATCAACTAGATCTTTAACAACATAAGGAGTTTGCTCATTAAATTGCTCCATTATATCCTTCTGCTGCAATTCCACTGAGCAGATGTTGGCCCAATTCCTCTTCTGCTTCCCCAGAAGTTTTCTTAGCTTTTACTAACCCTATTAACTCCTCATGATTGTTGGTTATAAACATATGTCCTGTCAGTTTCTAGTTTTTTCACTTTATGTGGCTTCTATGGGTAACACATAATCACATTGTATTTTATCAACTCTCCACTCTCATATAATTTCTAGATTGGTAAATGGTCTAGAAGAGGAAACTCTCTCCTCACTTCATTATAGAGCTTAGTAAAACAAACTCTATCCATTGTAGTCGTCTGGGCATCCATGCTTATAGTTTTGCCCAGAGAATTTGTAAGATAGCTCAAACCTTCCACAGTCTAGATTTCAAGTGGAACATTATGAAATTGAACCCATAATGGAATTGTTTGAATGTTATCAGAATGAAACTTTATACCTGGCCTCCATCGTTGGATGAAAATGGGTTGGGCACTCATATGCCACGACCCCTCTTCCAGGATATCACTAATGCTAACCTCAGTATTGAACTTAAAGATAAAAGAATCGTTGTCCATGAGCATCACTTTCTCCAATCCTTTCTTCCCCCACCGAGCCATTAAAAAAGCCAGCCTCTTTTTCCAGAAAACGCTAACCAGTGTCGATGCCCATACTAATGCTCCTGCTCTGAGGAGTTTCACAGGAGGCGTTAGTATGCCATTCATCATGACACTCTGGAAATGTCTTAACGCTCGCCTCTTGTATTGAATCTATGGGCGAGATCTCCAAGCTTTGACTAAGGGTTTCGAATTAAGGGGAAGAGATTTCTCATTCTGCGAAGAAGGGATGGGTGGGAATTTTTTGGTGGAGAAATTTGAGGAAGGTGGGTTTCCCTCAATGTCCATTCCCAAGGCCTAAGAAGGCCTTCCAAAGAAGGAAAAAGCACAGACTAAACAAAGTTGAATTTCTTCAAATATGCATCTGGTCGCTTCAGATCTGGAAAGATGCAGAGTAGGTTTGCTCCCACTCACGACCCTGTCATTACTAGACTCACGGCTCTCGTTAGTTTGCCTTTTGTTTTTCTTCTCGACTCTAAATGTTGATGCTTGGGTCTTCTATCTTCTGTGGCAGCTAGGTCTTCTCTCTTTACACTTCAGTGTTGTCTTGTCCTTGGACCATATGGTGGTGGCTATCTGTGTAGTGTGAGAGATTGAGAGGTCCGCCCATCTCCTTGCTCTTGGCACCTCGCAAGTTGAGAGGTTTGTGTTAAGAAATTATATGTTCACTTATAAAGTGACAATACAATAAAATGATTAAGTAATTTCATAGAAGCTTTGAGCTATAGTTACTTTGTCGTCATCCTCATCTTCAATATCCTAACTTATATCTTCCTCTTCTTCAGCAATACTCAGACGATTTCGTATATCAATCTTATTTGGATTTCCACTTTGACTCGTTCTTTTCTTGTCGTTTATATTGCTTACGTCTTCAATCTCATCCCAACCTAGATCTTCTTCCTTTACTATTGAATGATGGAATACCACTGAGAATTCACTATCTTTATTAGACTCTCCATTATCACCTTTCACTTTAACACCCATTTTCTCATCAAACTTTAATGGACTCTTTTCTTTACTCTTCTCCAACTCTATCTTCTTACTAACTACATTATCATAACCACCATATACATTTATACACTCTCCACTACCAATCTTTGTTTTCGAACCCTAATTATCAATTGCCTTAACTTCATTTATTTCCTCTACTTTCGTATTCATATCTTTTACATCTTTTTCGCTACTCAAGATCTCATTTTCCTTAAATCCTAAATCTTTAATGATTTTCTTATCCTCTTTTTTGATCACTTCATCATCATCATCATCAACATCCTAGTTCAAGTCCTCCTCCTTAATGGACATCTCTCGTTTCACTAGATTAGCTCTCTAAGTCCTCATCTTGCTTGAGCTTGTAAACCCTATACTAATACCTAGACTAGAAAGTCTAGTCATCAACATTTTTAGGAGCAACCTTTTTGTACATACTCTCCATACCTCCATTTTCTTCACTTGCATACTTGCATCCACTTGAATCGCAAGTAGAGTTACTAACAATACTATGTGGAGTTGTAGAAATAGGCTACCATTGTAAGAAAAATAATCAATATGACCAAACAAACCTGGCTTGCTAGGTTTGTAGCAAAGCTTATAACTTTACTCTATCATGATGAAGGGGTGAGGAAGAGTGCTGATAGAGAGAAGGAAAATAGATGTACAACTTAATGAGAAGAAGATTAAGGTATTCATGATTTAAATATATTAATTAATCAATAATTATATAAAGAAAATAAAATACGTGGCAAAAAACCAAAAACATTAATTTGATAGCTAGCCATATCAGACACATTAACAAAGAATTTTATATTGGATTATTTATGCAACAAATTGAAAGTTAAAACATCCCATTGTCACTTTTTAAAGTTCGGATTAATATTGTAAAAATGAGTAAAAATTTAAATTTTTTGTATAATTAACCCCAAAAAAAGATATGGAACTTACGTTTTTAGTTAAACTGGTCCGTTGACAATGTAAAATCTATACAAAATAATAAAAATATTATTATATTTAATTTTGATAAATTCAAATAAGAGTTAAGAATTCAGGCAATTTAAAATTTAATGACCTCATATGAAAGACATAGCTTGTAATAATTTAGAAACGTACATCAAATAATTTACGGTCCCCATAAATTTTTAGATTTATTTAACAGTAAAATTTGTCTATGAAAATTTTAATAATTTATTAATTATATATAAACTGGATTGACAAAATTTATCATAAATTATTTTTTATTTTATTTTTTAAAAATTACAAAATTTTATTTTTATTATGCTATAATACTGGGAGGTTGTAAACCCTTTCAACATTTTCCTTAAAAAAACATTCTAAATATTTTTTAAAAATAGGTATTTTATTTTTTAAAAATATTTTCCTTTAAAAATTGTTTAAGTTGTGAGTTGGAAATGCTAGTGCATTCCACCTTTTAAAGAAGGATTAATTATTAAGAAAATCTTAAACTTTACGTAATTTTATAATTATAGTTTAAACTTTAAAAAATAACAATTAAGTACTTGATTGTTCAATTTTTTTAAAATATAGCTCAACATTATTGTCACCTTTAATAAAACTAACGAGGAATGTAATATGTTATGTATCATGTCAAATTCACGTCAACTATTAATTAAATTAAATTAAACAATAAAAAATATAACTTACCCTTCTACGCTCTTATGCCATCTATCATCTTTTTCTTGCTTTGGGCAATTTTGATATTATAATTAAAGTCTCTCATTTTCTTCGGTCATTCACTCCAAACATACTATCAAGTTTTTTAAAAACTTTTCTATTTTTTTTTCTCTTATTAACTTTCTCTCTCTAACGGAAATTGTCACCAAAAGATTTATTCTTTTAATTTTCCTGGAGTAATTGTGTCATTTGCGAACCAAATTGTAATCTTTTTTTTTTGAAAAATGAAAAGGAATTTTTACTATAATTAAAACTATATCTACATAATTCCTTCAAGGCATTAAGCCTATCATTATATTGACAATACGATCAAACATCTCCCTAAGTAAGCTAGTATATCTATCTGCAAGATAGTCAACAAAAAGAAACTATTAAAGACACCACTTATACTTCATCTCTATGGTAAGATTGAGTTGCACGTTAAGGGTCAAGATACAAATTGGGAAATAGGATGAGCACAGTTGTTTAACACCTTATTGTTGGGATTTGAGATTTTTCTTTCTCTTCTTTGCTAATTTCTTTTTCATAGTTTTTGATTGCAGAAAAAAAAATCTCCTGAAATATCAAGAACTTGGGCTGCAACTGATGGAGAATCACTGTCTTCTACTGCCAAATCTAGACTATTTTTTTGAGGGAAAATTATTTTCTGCTCTGCATTATGAGAGCCTCCTAACTAGCCACATAATTTTCGCTAAAGTTTACCATTGCTTACTATTCTTCGTACTCCAGTCTAGCCTTGAAATTCTCATTTTACTCAACAGTCTGTTTGGGTTTTCTGCATAATTCTAGTCCAATATCTAGAATCCTTGACTTTTGTCCGTCTTGTATCAAAAAATGGTCCACCAGCGTATGGGAAGGGGTGGAAACTTGGGCAAAAGAAACATCATTAGACGGCTAATGAAAGTCTCTAACGACTGGACTTTTTGATCGCTTGAAATGGTGTCCCTTAGACAATGTTTGATGTTGAGAATTCACCATCTTCCACTGTTGTTGGAATATGTCCCAAACATCAGAAGAAAGTCTTAAACTGACTCGTTTGCTTTGTCACTCCCTTGAATGTTCAACCCTTTTGGATTGCAAAAAGTCACACCTAGCTGTAGAACGCTCTACTGTGCTTCTCCACAGAATGCATACTGGAATGAAGACGAATCTTCAAAGAAAGTAACCGTAACTCCACCTTTACCCTCATTACAGTTTTATTACAGGAGGTAACAAGGATTTGGTTATATTTTACAAAAATTGAAAGTTTAAATATTTAATGGTTAATTTTTAAATTTTAATTTATAATTAAAAAATTAAGAAATATTTAATTTTTTATTAACCCTTTTAAAGAAAGTTGGAAAGTAAGTGAATCATTGAATCTAGTACACAAAATTGTTTATTTTGCGGGGGTTTTAGAGGTTGTCATAATGTACACAACTTTATTTTATATTTTAACAAAAAGGTTGTTTCCGTGACTTGAACTTGTAATCTTGTAGTCACAAACTTAGAAAGTAGGTCTCAATATTAGAAGCTCCTAGAAGTTTCACCCCGGAAAAAAACTTTTTATTTATTACAAATTTACAATCAAAATATTTTACATAAAAATATAAAATAATATCATAATTTAATTTTTTAGGGATTAAATTTTATTTCACCTCTTTTTTATTCAAATTGTGATTCTTTCACAATCGGTTTTTATCTCATTCATAATTTAAAAGAAATTAAGATGGAGCTAATCCAATAAAAATAGACCTTTATATAATTTAAAAAATAACTAATAATCTGACATAGGTACAGATGAGTTTACTCATAAGCGAAGAATGTGCAAAATTCACAGATAAATTGTCTTAGGTCAGAAAAGAAAAACATGAAAATAAAGGACATAATGCAATATTCAAAATTTTGCGTTGAAATGGTGTCTGTATTTGTTTGTGTGTGGACTTAGATGTCAGCCTAATTTCTTCCCACTCAAATTACGTTCTCCTCACGTTCCAACTTTATAGAAGCTTGAAGTCAATGGGTCAATGGGGTTGTCTTTAATCATGCATAGAACTCCTGCAATCGACATTTCTCATTTATAGGTATCGTCTACCCTCTTGGTTAAACAAAAATGACTTCTTCTTCTTCTTCTTTTGTGGCCTCCTACTCATGGAAGTACGACGTCTTCTTAAGCTTTAGAGGTGCAGACACTCGTCGCAGTTTCACCAGTCATCTCTTTGCTGCTCTGTGCCGAAAGGGTCTCCAAATCTTCATTGACGACGATGATGTGAAAAGAGGAGAAGAAATCGCCGAGTCCCTTTTGCAAGCAATTCAAAATTCTAAGGTTGCTGTCGTCATTTTCTCAAAAGAATATGCATCTTCTACCTGGTGTCTTAATGAGCTTGCAAAGATTATTGAATGTCATCAAACTCGTAGACAAATTGTCATTCCTGTCTTCTACGAAGTAGATCCATCGCATTTAAGGAAACAAGAAGGTGATGTTGCCACAGCTTTTGTACGACACGAGCAAAATCCCAAGAACGCACACAATATACACAAGTGGAAGGATGCTTTGACCACAGCAACCAGTCTATCTGGGTGGGAATCTAAGCTATCCAGGTAAATTTTTTAATCCTGCTGCGCATGTTCTCTCTCTTTATTTGGTCACTCCAATTAAAAAGTCCATGACTTTGTAACAATGTAATTACACTTGGTACCAGACTTATAGTACGGTACCAGTATCGTTTATTATTCGTTATGATTTTAGATAATTTTTTTAAATTACAAAATAGTTTCTAAATTTTATAAAATTATACAATAGACCTTTAATATATATTATGTTTTTTGTACTTCAATCATATTTCAAAAAATCATAATAATATAAATTTAATATAACAAATATTTATTTATTTTTATTAATATTACTTTCACATATTTATCATAAATTAAGATAAAAAAGATAACACTCATATAAATATAAATTAATAATAATACAATGTAAAAATATGCATTCATAATAAGTGAATTTAATTTCAAATATTGTCTTTACATATTTCAAAAGTTATTATAATAATTTTTAAATGTATATACTAAAAAGTATGTATATCGCAAATATGAAATGTATAAATTTTAAAAATATATAAATTTTATTAAACTAATATATTTAGTTATATAACCTATAACCAATTTCCATAAGTCTAATTACATAAAAAATTATTTAACATATTTTTATTTGTATCTTTACTATTTATTAAATAAATTATAGATAATTTTATCATATTTCTTTTTATGTATGGATAATTATTATTTTATATAAGAGAAATTTAAGTTTTTCAAATTAATTTTAAATTTTTTAAAAATTAAAATTCTGATCGGTATTTGAGTATTATCAGCTAAAAGAGCGCAATATCAACAAGTATTAGATTACTCTTTCATTTAGTATCAATATTTGACTGAGTCGGTACGGATTGACACGGTAACTGTAGCCACGAATGAAATTGTTAAGCTTATATGGGTGTTTAAAATTTTCAACTTTAAATTAAATTATTTCACTAAAGAGGTTTTCTTCGTGGAAAGTTAAATTCATATCTTTTCATAAAGATATTTA
>JAOQMQ010000004.1:21168538-21182329 GCA_027563845.1 Erythroxylum subrotundum | reverse complement strand
TCCTGATCTTGTTTATGTTTTATTATCCTTATACCATATCATGTATGGATTGGCATGTTGATTTGGATATGTTGCTTTCGCTGCAAGTAATTATTTCTTAAAAGTTTTGAAATCTACCGTTTTTCCAAACAAAGCATGTTTTCTTTTTCCGATCCAACAACTACAACTTCTATAAAGAAACTTGGTCAAATTCATCCTAAATTAGTGCAGTTTTCCCCCAAATCCAGAACACAAATCCTATTCCTATGAAAACTTAAAATTTTCAATGCAAAGACTTGAAATGCCATAATCAACTATAATGTATATGTATTTCATTCACATTAAAATAAGAGTTTTATAACACTTTAGTGGGCATTTCGAGCCACCTTACAACATAATCCAAAATACAAACTTTACAAGAACAATAATTTCTCAAAATGCAACTAAAGCCTTGTTTTACGAAATCTAACTTCAAAAGAACAAAATATGCAAGTTGGAGTGATGCCTTGACGCTTGACTCGATCACTTGATATCTTGCTCATCGTTTGTGGATGGGAAGGAATGAGGGTGAGCTTAACGCTCGTGGGTAACAATTTTGTTATGAGAAATAAGCAAAAACCCTTGAATTATTCATTTCTATAGTAAAATTCACATTGAGATCCATGCAACACATATTTCTCAAATTCACAACTTATCAAGCAATTCATAACATCAAGAATAATGAATTAATCAAACTTGTCACAAATCATAAACACATAAGCAAATCAGAATGATTTGGGTGGATCCAAAAGTAGAACGTACTACACATTTCCATATAGCAGTTTTGGATAGCCGTGAACTTAGGGGAGTTCATGAAGCAGCTCCATGCCACTAACGGGCAGGCGGGAGAAGTCTTCTGTCAAAGTGCACTTGACTTAACTTAGGGGACCCCCACAAACCCACATAACATGTAATTCATGACTTGAAAACCAATTGCTCAAATGACACATTTCTAAAACTTGTTTGTCATGCACATGACATATTTCATATGCATTCCCATAAACATTTCACAATTCACCAACCGCATTCCTATACCAAGCATAAAAGCCATTTCTCAACTCATTCAAAAGTAACAATTACAACAATTGTGAAGCAATTAGAACTCATTCCCAAAATTCACAAACAACAACATATGGCACATTCTCAAGCAGTTAGAGAACAATAAATACACATTTATAAGGTAGTTGGAAAATTATTAAATTTCATTTATTTGCAGAACCTTTATGGCTCATTAACTCAATTATAAAAATGTAACCCACCTTAATTTCCTTGCTTGAACACTTGCTCAAGGATGCCTCTCCTCTTGCTCCTCTTGTCTTCCTTGATTTCCTTTAACAATTGACAAAATCCCCATTCAAAATGAATTCCAATTGGAAATCTCAAAGGAACCTATGCATGAAATTGATCCTAGAATATTTGAACCCATGCATTTCCTAAGCTCTTTGAACCAAAATCCTTCCAAAAATCCAAAAGATTTAACATAAACTTACCTTGAAACTTCACCAAATGAAGAGTTTCTTGGCTTGAATGAGAGCTCTAATCCTCCTCTTCCTTTTTCCCTTCTTGAACAACTTGAAAATTCCTCTTGAAAACCAAGAAATGATGAAACCCTACCTTTTCCTTCTTCCTTTCTCTCAAAACCGAACCCTCTCCTTGCTTTCTCTCTAAATTTTCGTTTCTTCTCTTCTTCTCCCTTTCAATCCACATTTTCCACTTCTTAAAAAGCAAGACATCTCCTCTTTTTTCCTATAATACCCTTAATGAGTGTGCAAAGACCCTTCTACCCTTCCTTATATGCCTTGCAACTTAAATACTTAAGTGATCTTCCCAAAAAGCCCTCATACATATATACTCTTACTACTTAATTCAACTACTCTTACTACTTAATTCAACTAAACCATATTTTATAATCCTACCAACATCAACATAATAATTAACTCCAAATAAAATAATTAATCTAGCAAGACCTCAAAATTATTTAAATCATGCTTAACTCCTTCCAAAAATCAAGACCTTTTTCTAATCATGTAATTGAAGGAATTTGATAGCACTTCCTTCTAGAAAAATGTTCCTCATTGTCTCAATTTTCTAATGAAATCAAAATCATTCAATTTGATTCCATAGTCTAAAAGTTATACCCCAAATAGTTTCGGACTGTTCTTACACTAAAACAATATTCTGTGCTCAACTTCCATCGTAAAATTTATATTTTTAGAGACTGAATTAAAACTCAATTTTATCTGACAATTTGTAGCCCTAACTCTCTAATTTAACCCAAATCATGAATCATCTCATTTGGATAACTAGAACAAAAGTTATAGCTAAAAAATCGAAGCATACTCAATAAACATGTTTCAATTATATTTTCCAGCTTTTAACTACCAACCTTCCATATATAACCCATCTTGTATTTAAAACATCTTTTATATTTCATTTCAAATTCAAAAATTCTCCTTTTCTTTACACATAAATAATCGCCAACAATTTCTCATTTAATAGAAAAGTTTGGGGTCCAACATAATGTGTTTCGTATCATAGATTATGTAGTTTTTTTGTTTTAAATGGGTTAAATGTTTCAAGTTTAATGGAAACCACAAGACTATAGGTATTGTGATACTCTTAAAGTTCTTTTCTAGAAACCAGGTTGATTTCACTTCCTTGATTCATTGTTCTTGTATATTATCTTGTTTTCTTTTTTTGTTAAGATTAATTGCTTATGTTTATGCTTTCTGAATTTGTTTATAATTAATTGAATTATTGTGTTGTTAGTTTTTGGACTATATTGACTGTGCACTTTTGTTCCAACATTATGAGTTGAATCAAACCATTCACAGTTAAATATCACACTCCATTTTATTAGTAATGCAGGGTACTCAATGTATGGGCTAAATTTATGGGCTTAATGTATGCTTGATCAATTGTTAATATGCATGTTTAGATTTTGTTTTTAGTGTGAAAATTTTATGTTATAATTAATTAGTTCTAGTTTCCGATTGAACCCCCTTCTCATCTTTACGTATGTGTAGTAAGGTTTTTTTTCTACTATGCTTTCCTATTAGATGAGGCCATAAGTTGAAGGATTTCAACAACTAAGTTTTGCAAAATTAATAGGAGAACATCTTTATTTAAATCAGTAATTGAATATGGAATTCTGGAGGATATGTAGTAAAATGATTAAAGAGAAAACTTCTAGCCCTTACCTATTTTGTTTTTGCTGTTTTTAAATATTTACATATGATTTTCTACATCTCATTATATATTTGTTGATTTTATAAGTCTCAAGGGTTAAAAGGTGAAGGCCTAAAACATCTTTCAAAAGAAGAAATACCAAAACTACTCAATCTAATTTATTACACAGATGGCTGTCTATCACATATATTGTGATATCTTATTTTCTGGTATATGCTTAGGGTTTAACCCTAGATTAAGTATTGCATATACATGCATAACATTAGCATTCATACACGAATTTATATTTGAACACATTACAAAGATAGCATATGCTCTCAATTGACTTATCCTGGGGTATGAAAAAAGTTACGTGAACATGATGAGAACTGTGATTTGCTATGTCTTAAATTTTGGTATATTTGGATTTCAACTAGTAAATTGGGAATAAATGTTATTGATTGAGAGATTAATGAATTAAATGTAAATTTGGTCTAGAAAAAATTACCAAGTGGTAAGAAAAATTGATATATGGAAGTTAGGATCATTAAGCCTAAAATTGAGAGACATTTGTCGTAGTTAAATTAGTGACAAATGGGCTAGTAATTAATTGACAAATGTACCAATTATTGTGTGGACTAATTATAATGAGGCATATAGACTGATTAATTGGTGACATATGACAATTTAATGTGTGGATTAATGGAAGCATATGATGTTGCACCCACTCTCATAGTGCATATTCCCGAATATACCAACGATATTCGAGAACATACTCTACAAGAGTGGCATGCTAGAACAGTCGGTCAATCAAACTCATTACAAAATTTTCAAAAATATCACACCTATATAAAGAAAATCAATAATGGAACTTTCGACCCATTTTATTCATAAATATTTTTGATTGCAATGTTACAACTATTATACATATCATCAGCAATTCAGTAGCCACTTGGGCCCATTATAGATACAAAATACTTGTAGTCATAATGTCATTACATTACAATATCATTCATATACACATTGTATAATACTTGTGAATATATATTTTGATACAAAATAATGAAAATACATACGCAGACGTGAACTGATCCCGACCTCTATCTCTTACTCGAATACGGTGACTAGACTCCAATTTGTCTAGCTGGAGATCTTCTCTAAGCCTGAAAAATAATGTTGCAATTTAGGGTAAGTTTTACGAACTCAATGAGTGGACCATCCTCGATGGCTCCCTCATATCACATAACATATACATTTCATGTAATCACGTAATTCACATCAATCCACTAGTAATCATTTAGTATCATATATCACTTTGATAACTTATTTCACTTTTCACATTCAGAATAGTCATACAGTTCATTTTAATCATTCAAAACATACATATCAATTTTATATGCAATGCCCATGAGACTCACTTTTAATTGTTATTATTGTGACTGAGTGCCTATAACTGTCCCGTATCTATTGTGGATACTGGGCTCATTGATAACTGCCCCGTATCCGCTGGAGATATCAGGCTCATTATACATGGTGAGCCTTTGGCTTTTAATCACATTATGAGCTTTAAGCTCTTTTTCATTTTCTAAGCTTTAAGCTCTTTTTCGGTGGGTATTACGGTCACAACAACCTTTATATTCTCATACATTCATGTAATGAAATGCATCAATCACATAAGATCAATCGGTCACTTTATTTCACTTTACATATTCACTTTCATATGTCATCGGACCTAAGTCTAGCATTAAACATATACGTTGAGAATCACTTATTTCATTCATATGCACATTCACATTTTTCTTCAGAACTTGGTCCAGCATTCAACAATCAAGTTGAGTATGACTTATCTCATCAAATTCACATACAAGGAGCACTCAATATGATATGCAAGCATCAAACACCTTGGACATTTATTTTCTGGAATCAATACATTCACATCAATAGCGCCCCTTATCGCAAGGTACACACCGGGACGTCCGGAGGTCATTCTGGTACGTAACTTACGATAAGGGCGAGCTACGTTCGATCACTACATTCACTTCTCATGGCATCATATCAATATTCGCTTATAAAGCATAAATAGAAAAACTACAATATTTTAAAACCAACTTTTTTTTCCTCATTTCATTTCATAAAACCCGAATGTATACATTGTGTCTTTCCATATTTCTATATGTACATCATCAAAACCCTATACAAAAGTACTACATGAAAGAGGAAAATATACAAAATCTAACTAATCTATCCAAAAATCCCAGCTGACTGACCTTTAAGCCATGACTTCTCTTGCCAATCACAATCTACACGGCTGATAGAGCCTCTCAATAGCTAGAGTCGTCTCTCAATCCTGAAAGATAACGTTGCAATTTTGGTGAGTTTTGTGAACTCGATAAGGTAACAATCATCGATGGTTCACTCAATCCATGAAACAAATCAATTCATAAACAATTATTTTATAATTTTACATTTTACATGAGTAACACATTGTCACTTAAGCATACACAATTTTTCATTTCACTCAATCAATCATACTTAACAAGATACATATGAAATGCTCATGAAACACTTTTCCAATTATTACGTTGTTTTGACCGAGTGCCTGAACTGTCCCATATAGGGCTCATTAAACGTTGAGCCTAAGGCTCTAAATCACTTTTAAGCTCAAGGCTCAGTTTCACTCGTTGAACTTTAAGCTCTAATTGGTGGCTACTCTGGTCACAACAGCCATTATCTGATTATGCATTCATGAATAGAATGCATGTACCACAATCAATCACATTGTAAAGCATATAGGTCTTCACATTCACATTCAAGTAGCACTTCAATATTTCAATCCACATTACATAATCATCGGACCTCTTTTCCGGAATCCACAATCAAGCACATTTATTTATCGTTCAAAACATAAATTAAGCAGACAAGTAACTAAGTGAGACCATCTAGGTTATTCACAAGTTGCTCCCGAAGCTAATTCTTGGAAGATCCAGCAATGTCTAGAGATTGACGTTCCAGTTGCTTCTCTATAACAAATAATATACACAATATCACAATTTGTACAAATCATAAGTATTCAATAATGCACATGTATGAAATGAATTATGTACAATGCATGGTCATGATAATCCTGGGTATCATTCCATAAATTCTTCACAAAACCATCTCCATATCAAAACTCATCTAAGTATAACTTATACTTAGGTTTATGCCTCACTAAAACCATTGAATTCATAATTCATTTCTCATTGAATCACTTCAGATTTTTCCAAGACACCCCTTTCGGGTCTACTGTTCACGTTCAGTGGAATAATACTCATTCATATTACTGAAGAGCACACTCACTGTACCCATCCCACGTTTTTCACTCAATCTTTCTCATTCATTTTAGATGGCTATGATTTTTGTTTGAGATGTAGAGAAATGTCTTACGAGTCCAATGGTTCAAGAATAAAGTCATTTGAGTGTCTAGAGAAGAAGTTATGGCCAAGAGAATCCAAACTGGTTTTATTCACAATCATATTGAACCTATCATGGGACAATTGGCATAACTTTCTCTAGTGATATTGGATCAAGGACATTCCTAAATTGTTTGAAAGACCAATTCAAGATTTACAACTTTGGTGAGACCTTGAAGACAAATTCTATCATCTAAAGGGTCAAAATTAGGAATAGAAAATATAAGATGAATGGTAATCTAGAAGAAGTTTATGAATAGTAAACAGAAGATGTTTTACAATTGGCATAACTTTCTCTACAGATATCGGATTTAGGTGTTCTTTGGATAGTTTGAATGAGGAATGCAAGAGCTACAACATTTATGAAGACCTAGAAGACAAATTCCATCTTTTGGATGGTAAAAAATAGGAATAGAAGATATAAGATGAACAGTGACCCAGAAGAAGTTTATGAACACTACACAGAAGATATTTTACAATTGGCATAACTTTCTCTATAGATATCAGATTTATCTGTTCTTTGGATGGTTCGAAAGAGGACTTTACGAGCTACAACTTTTATGAAGACTTAGAAGAAAAATTCTATCTTCTATAGGGTCAAAAATAGGAACAGAAGATATAAGATGAACAGTGACCCAGAAGAAGTTTATGAATAGTAAACGGAAGATATTTTACAATTACCATAACTTTCTCTACAGATATTGGATTTTGGTGTTCATTGGATGGTTTAAAAGTGGACTTCAAAATCTACAACTTTTATGAAGACCTTAAAGACAGATTCTATTGTTTGAAGGGTCGAAAAAGGAACAGAAGATAGGCCAGGTGAAAAAGTAGAAGAAGCAAAACACAGAAGAAGATGACGTCATCACAGAAGAAGCAAAAAGGCAGAAGAAGCAAAACACAGAAGAAGATGACATCATTACAGAAGAAGCAAAACATAGAAGATACAACTTCACTCTTGAACATCTTCCCTCAGGACTACCATAAGTTTCAGCTAAGATGTCCAAAAATTTCATACTATATACCGTTGGAAAAATAAAAGAAAGCCCTACAACTTTCTAGATTAAACTTTTTCTAAATCTATCTAGATCAATCCAGAATTTCCCCCGAATTCAGAACATGAATCTTACATTCGTCACCAATGTACTACACTCATTTCTCAACATCTTGACAAATTTTGAGATTCTTAAAGATAGAATTTAAATTCAATGTCTTTATAAGAAATGTATCCATATGTTTCTATTTTAATCCAAATTAAGACTCATCTCATTTGGATTACTAGAGAAAAAGTTGTGCTAAAAGACTGAAGCATACTCATTGAACATTTTCTAGATCAACTACCAATTTTGTTTCACAATCTTTCCTTAACACAACTTATACCAAGGTGATCGCGGCTCTATCGTTTCGATCTAATTATCGATCCTTGAAAACCGGTCAAAAATAATAAATACCAAGGATTGCAATACAGGATGCAACCTCGGGTCGTCTCACTTAATCGGAACCTAATGAAATGGACCTAAGCTAGCCTATATGTTATAAAATGCAAGTGAAATTATCAAGGAAAGGGGGTTTTGATTTTTGACAATGTTAATGAACTAAAATGTAATGTAAAAAGTATTTTTGGGTTTTTGAAAATAGGAAATGAAAATACTAAAAAAAGTGATAAAATCTTCTTGCAAATGAGCTTTGGCTATCACAGTTTAAAACTAAGTGTGAATGGTAAACCTTAAAGAACTCTCTTTAAGTCCAGGGTCTTGATCGATGAACTCCATTTCTCAAGACCCCATTAAGCGCTTTTAAGCCTTAGAACCTTAAAAGACTCTTTAAGTCCAGGATCTTGATCAATGAACTCCATTTCTCAAGATCCCGTTAAGCGCATCTTAGTTTGATAGGATTAGAAATCACTAAGTTTGAATGGTAAACCTTAAAGGACTCTCTTTAAGTCCAGGGTCTTGATTAATGAACTCCATTTCTCAAGACCCCATTAAATGCTCTTAAACCTTAGAACATTAAAGGATTCTTTAAGTCCAGAATCTTGATCAATGAACTCCATTTCTCAAGATCCCGTTAAGCGCATTTTAGTGTGTGCGGTGGATTTGCTAATGCAATGTGTCAAATGAAATCTAACATCAACTCAATATCAAACACAACTAGGCAGATAAAAGAGAATTAATTGGATCACAAGTGGACATATATGAGACTTCATAAATTTAAGGTCAAAGTTCTACATAAACAAATCCATAACACATTACATTATTCAACACTTGATTAAACTCTAATCAAGCAAATCTAACTACAAAGCAATAAACCCTAACTCGGCTGTTCATAACAATGTAGTTAAACGTGACAATGTAAACTACTAATCCAAACAACACATTAAATGTCCAACATATAACTATATTCAAGTAGCTTCAATACAAGTTACAAATCCTAGACTTAGGCATTTATAAATCATAGCTAAACTACGGATTAAGCTTGTAGTGCCCCCTTACTGCAGGGTACACACCGGGACGCCCGCAGCTCATTTCGGTATATTCCTACGATAAGAGCGAGCTACAAGCGATCACTATTTCACTTCACATGGCATCATAATAATAAAACATCAGTACAAAATCTCAAACCTCAAAGACCCTCTCCAATCAATCTTTCAAGCACAACAATCACACTTTTCATAATAAACATATTTATGATCAAAAATATCGGGTAATGTCATGAATGAATGTACAGGCATTTACATGTGCAAAATTCACTATTTACGTGCATGAGTATGCATGAACCTACCAAGACAATTTTAAGCACTCATAACCCTTCCAAATTACAATTCTACCCTTCCCATTGGTGATGGGAAGTTATAAAGCTACTCGTCTTTGAAGCTCGGTAAACTCCAGCCATCACTGCATTTTCAAGAGAAAAGGAATGCCTAACCACGCATTGCAACTGGAGACTTCACAACTCGTGGCGAATCCAAGCTACCATGGTGGAAATCAGCGGTGAAATGGAAGATAAAAACCTATAAAACCTATACAGAAAATGTGGTGACGTCGTGGATGCTTTCTCTCTTGTTCTCTCCTGGCTGCCCAAGTATGTTCTGTTTGCGTGTGTTCTCTAAAGTTAATCCATTAACCTAATTTGGCAAGGCTTTTATAGGATGGGTCGAGGGTCGAGATGAAACAATGAGAGGATTTTCCATTTAACGTTCGGATCTTCGGCAGCACGTCGCAACGAGTAAATTATTTGACGTCGCGACGTGCTGCTCTTGCCTGCTCGTCGCGACGTAGGAATTGGAACACGTCGCGACCTGTCTTCTCTTCATGCGCCCGAAGAGATGCTGGTATCACATCGAGACGTGCGTTTTTCTTGATGCGCCGCGACGTAATAATTAAGTTTCGCCGCGGCATGATTAGTTCACGCCGCGACGTGCCTTCTTCGTGATGCGCCGCGACCTCCATAGAGGAGCTCACGTCCTGTTGACTTCCTGATCCTTTTGACTCTTTTTTTTCTCCTACAATATAAAATAACAATTTGCAGTATCAATTATCCTTAGAAAAATTATAATGCAATTAATGTCAATTTGCACAATTTTACTAACAAATTGCATAAAACATAAGCTCACCGTAAGGGACTAATTTAAACACAAAATCATGAATTAAGAGTCAAAAAGTACATTAATAGCCATGAAAGTGTAGCCAATTTATATGATAAACTTGGGCTCAATCACAAGGTCACCTTTCTTACTTCATTTCAAACCAATATCATCCATAAGAAAATATAGTCCATGATACATGCGATGATAATAAATTCATCAGTTTATTTCAAAAATTTAACTCTAACAAATTTATCCACTACTTACTCGTTGAAAACTCCTAAAAGCTCCAACTATCTTCAAGCCCTAAACTCCAAGCCAAATCACGTAATCCACTGTGAATATTAACCATCTTCTGGTTTTTCTTAGGGCAAAAGAAACAACTTACAACGTGGGATTGGTTTAGGAAAAGGGAAAACGCGGAGATCCCTTAGAAAGTGTTTGAAGAAAAGCTCTCTGTATTAGGAGGAAATTTCGAAGAAGGTGAAGAAGTTATCCGGAAAAAACTTAACCTTTCAATTCTCAGAGAATAGTAACCTACTTCTAGCAAAAGTACAACAAGCAACTTGACACTTGTCACTTTCCTATGGTCTAAGCTCTAACCAAGTTACTTTTGAGCTAAACTCTTTAACTCCCATCTTTACAGTCCAATTATCTCTAAATATCTTTTGACTTCTTGTTCCCTATTTTTTTCTATAATACTCCATAAATTTCTAAGGTAACTCCTATATTCATCAACATTCACAAATACAATATTTCCATTAATCACTAATATTTCTAATGTAAAAACATTCATAATTCTTAAAAATTCACAAATCAATCCAATTATACCCGGAATTATTCATGAATGCATGTACAATTATTTTCATGTGCAGATAAATTCACTATTTATGTATATGTGTATGGCATATTATGCATGAGCATGAAGAAGCATTTCTAGCCTCTCTTTAGTCCCTTATATTTACTATTTTAACCTCCCCACAGGTAATGGGATGTTACAACTCTCCCCTCCTTAAAAGAAGTTTTGTCCCCGAAATTCTTACTTGTTTGCTCGAATAGGTGGGGATATTGTCTCCTTATATGCTCCTCTGTCTCCCAAGTTTCTTCTTCAGTTGAGTAGTTTCTCCAAAAGACTTTTACCAATGGAATGAACTTGTTCCTCAACTGCTTGATCCATGATCCCACAATCTTGATCAGCTCCTCAACATAGCTTAAGTTACTAGCAACCTCATTCTCATGAGCTGGTATCACATGTGTCGGATCCGATCAGTATCTTCGGAGCATACTCAGATGGAACACATTATGCAACTGAGACATCTCATTCGGTAAAGCCAGCTTATAGGCCAAAGGTCTTATCCTCTAAACAATCTCATAAGGACCAATGTACCTAGGGCACAACTTGTCCATTTTTTCGAACCTCAAAACTCCACTCCAAGGTGACACTCTCAAGAATACTCTGTCTCCCACACTATACTCCATATCCCTCCAGTGCTGATCTACATAACTCTTTTGTCTATCTTGAGCCGCCTTAATTCGGCTTCGGATCAACTTCACCTTATCTATTGTATCCTGTATCAACTTTGGGCCTTCAACCATTCCCAAGCCCTTTTCATCCCAATACAGAGGTGATCGATACTTTCTTCCATACAATGCCTCATACGGTGCCATTTCGATACTACTGTGATAATGATTATTATAGGCAAACTCTATCAATGCCATATACAAGCTCCTCTAAACTCCAATACACAAGCTCTAAGCATATCCTTAACGGTTTTGATTGTCCTCTCACTCTGTCCATCTGTCTGAGGATGAAATGCTATACTGAAGTTCAACTTAGTACCAATAGCAGACTGCAAACTCGTCCAAAACCTCGAAGTAAATATGGGATCCCTATCTGATACTATAGACACTGGAACCCCGTGCAGTCTCACCACCTCATTCACATATTTTCGGGCCAACTGATCAAGTGAGTTATCCTCTCTCAATGGTAAGAAGTCAGCCGACTTAGTTAACCGGTCCATTATGACGCATATAGCATCATGCTGTCTTAGAGTCTTTGGCAAACCCATAGTGAAGTCCATAGTAATCCATTCCCATTTGCACTCCGGAATGGGCAACAAATGTAACTTCCCTATTGGAGTTTGGTGCTCAGCCTTAATTTGCTGGCAAGTCATACATCTAGATACATATTCCGCCACTTGCTTCTTCATTCCAGGCCACTAAAAATGCTGCCTCAATGTGTTATATATCTTGGTAGTACCACGATGCATAGTATAGGCAGTCATATGAGGTTCCTCAAGAATCTCCTTCCTCAGATCATCCACATTAGGTACACACAGCCTCCGTCTCAACCACAATGTCTCATCCCTCAACTGAAATTCAGAATCTAGATTCATCTTCACTTTCTTCATAAGCTTGATCATATCAAGATCTTTACTCTGTACTCTTTTGATTATGTCATGTAGCATCGTTCTCAACTTCAATGTAGCAATCAAAGACCTATCCTGCTCTAAATTCAACTCCACATTTAGAGCTCTCAAGTGAATCAAATTGGGTTACCTCGATAACTAAATCTAAGTTGCACTGATATTAGACTTCCTGCTCAAAGCATCTGCCACCACATTAGCTTTCCCTGGGTGGTACTCAATAGTGTAATCATAGTCTTTCAGTAGCTCAATCCATCTCCTCTGCTTCAAGTTCAACTCTCTCTGGCTCAGCAAATATTTCAAACTCATATGATTTGTGTATATCTGGAAAGTCTCTCTATACAAATAATGTCTCTAAATCTTTAGAGCAAAGACCACTGCAGCTAGCTCTAAATCATGTACCGGATAGCTAATCTTGTGAGACCTTAATTGTCTCGATGCATAGGCGATCACCTTGCCATGTTGCATCAATACACATCCCAATCCTTGATGTGATGCATCACTATACACCACATAACCTCCAGTCCCCAATGGAATAGTCAACACCGGTGCATGAGTCAATCGATATTTCAGCTCCTCAAAGCTCTTCTGACACTCCTCACTCCATCTAAACACTACATTCTTCCATAGAAGTTTAGTCAGAGGAGCTGAGATCAGAGAAAAGCCCTCGACAAACCTTCGGTAATACCCAACCAATCCTACAAAGCTTCGGATCTCTGACTCATTTCTCGGAGCTTCCCAAATCATCACTACCTCTATCTTCTTCGTATCTACCTGTATGCCATCCCTAGTCACTATATATCCCAGAAACACAACCTAATCCAGCCAAAATTCACACTTACTGAATTTCGCATATAACTACTTCTCTCTCATTGTTGGCCCTTAGAAAATTTTTTTTATTTAAGCATGATTTGGTTAATTTGAGGTTTTGATAAGTTAAATTATGTTTGGATTAATTAGTATGGAAGCATTAATTAGGTTAGGTGACATGAATTAATGCAATTAATGTGTTAGAAGTGGTAGGACTCATAATGGGCCTATGGGCTTAAGTAAGGGATTTAAGATGCAAAGGAGCAAGACTTCTTCATTAAAGGCAATTGGGCCTTGGGCTTTAATAAGAGTAAGAGTATAAAAGTAGAAATTA
>JAOQMQ010000004.1:21145067-21155992 GCA_027563845.1 Erythroxylum subrotundum | reverse complement strand
TATAAAAATAGTAAGATCGAAAATTCAAAGTTAAGAGAGAGTTGAGAGATGAGAGATGTAGACACAGCAGATTTATCTTGATTCACCCCAAACGTGGGCTACGTCCAGTCCTCAGATATCTTTATGAGATTTCACTATCTCACAAATCGTTACAAGTATTCTTTGACACTGAGCCTCTTCAGGTCTCTTACAACAAGTATTCTTTCACTCTTCGCCTCTTCAGGCTATCTGCACTTCTTTCAACTGAAAGATAATTTAAGCTTTGTTACAGAAAGATAGCTCTAGATTTTTCACACAATAATTCTCTCAAGAATTTCTAAGCTTTTTAATTTCGCTAACTTCTGCAGCCTTCAACTCCGACTCATATTTATAGCCTTCGTCTTCAACTACTTCTTGAAAACTGCTTCTTTCTTCTTGTTTCTTAATCTTTCAAAGAATCGGTTATTCAGTTGAGTTCTGTAACCAACTCAAGCTGATTAGTAATCCGACGTGGTATCGGATCTTCCGTCTCATTTTCTTTCATCTGATTTTCTCCTTGCGCTTCCGTCTCATTTTCTTTCGTCTGATTTTCTTCCTTGCACTTCCGTCTCATTTTTCTCTTTTGCGCTTCCGTCTGATTTTCGTTTTTGCGCCTTCCGTCTCATTTTCGCTTTTGCGTCTTCCGTCTCATTTTTACTTTTGCGTCTCATTTTCACATCGTCTGTTTTTCTTCCGTCTGTCTTTTTGTTTCCGCGCTTTCGTCTGTCTTTTACATCGTCTGCTTTTAATCTGTCTGATTTTTGGCTTTGCTCCTTCCGTCTGTCTTTCCTTCTGCTTCCGTCTTACTTTCTTCTTTTCATTATTATTTGTATTTCATCAAAATCATTTACGTAAAGTCATTTTGACTTAACAATAGCTAGTTTACATTAACACTATCCAAGAAATTGAGTAGTAGCTTGATTGGTTAAGCATAATTAGGAGGTTGAGAAGAAGAAATGTTTTTTTTTATATAAAAAAAAGAAAATGGTTGCAATATCTTATAGATTCTTTGGGTTATATTACTAATGCAATTTTTGAGAATTTGGAAGAAGTTTATCCATTTTGTAATTCTTTTGTTTGCTCGAGGAAGAATAAGCTCTAAGTTTGGGGGTAATTTGATGACGAAAAAATCTGCAGTACTATTTAGTGTGTTTTATCTATTCTAGCAAAACTTTGTGCCCTGTTTTATTAATTTAGAATTCTAATTTGTTGCTTAATTAGTTCTATGTTATTTTGCAGAAGTCTTGCTAGAATTTAGGAATTTTGTAGCTAAAATAGAAAGGATTAAAGAGATATGGTCAGATACCAATTCTACATGCAAAAGGACTCCAAAATAGACATACAAAAGTCTTTTACATTAAGAAAAGACCTTCCTAATCAGACTAGTGCAAGTATATTATGAATTGTTCAGTGTAAAAGGGGATGTCACATATCAGATTTGACAGTCAACACAACCGACACTCAAGAGAGAAGGCTGGGAAGAGGGGATTATCCTAGTGTCGGGCGCTTTCGTTATATTATTTCCATCATGTCTTTTTTGAATTTATTACTAGTTGTGTTTTTGTTTACAAACATGTTAGCTTAATTTCTTTTTAGTGCCAAAAGGACGCTGAACCAAGCCCTATTCTACCATGATTTGATTGTTTAATTGTTATCTTTCAACATATGAATTTATGATTTATTATGTTCTTAATGCTTCTTTGATTTTTATGCAACTTATTCATTAAAGCAACTTAAAACATGGACCTTTAATTGATACATGTATGGAATTCTTAGATGAACTGATTATTAGATCTTCATAAAGCATAGCTAGGATTACTAAGACAACTTCAAATATTGGGCTTTTAGATCATTTTGGTGGTAATATTACATGAGTTTCATTGATTTTTAATGCATCTAGATAGTTTTTGATTAATTACATGACCTGAAAAACTGGGTGTTTGATGTCAGAAATTCGTCTATATAGTTAGTTAGAACCTGAAATATGGCTGACTTTACTGGAAGAAACTACACAAATTCATGTAAAGAAAGTATGTTTACAACTTTTCATGGTATAGGGGGTGAGGGAAAGCTGAACTTTGGTATGTTTTTAGTGAATTAATTAGTTCTTTAAGTATTTTTAGATAGCTATTAATTGTTAGTCAATAACTTCATAATCGATAGCTTAAATAGTAGTTAAAGGTGTGATTTTGAGTATTAGTGATCAATCCTCGTGGGAACGATATCTATACTACTATACTATAATTCTAGTCCACTTACTAGGTGAAAGTTTAGCTCGTATCAAAAGGTTGGGCATAAATGGTGCTTTAGAGACAGAATATGAAAGACCTCCAAAGTACAATAGTGGTTACAGACACTTTGGTAGATCTTTAAGTGCCACCAACCATTCAAACTAGCAATAAGGAAAAAAAAATAACGGTGAAACATGAAATGGTTGGGAGAAAGGAAAGGAAAAGGTATGCATTGATTTATAGAGGGGCCACATTTTGCTAATGAATACCTAAGACAAAAGTTGAGTGAAGAGCAAATCAATTTCATGCTCACAAAGGATCAAAGAAAAGGAGGTGAAGACTCGACAGAAGATTCAAACTAAATAATTATGCTATATTAGGTAGTTGGGCTTGTGAAGGAGCATTCGAACAAAAATAAAGGAAAACCCAATGAAGAAGGAAAATGATACATAGGTGATTTGCCTATGCAAACTATGACTAATGAGTCTTTGAGTGAACTACATTTGAAGGACTACTCACAAATTATTTCGACAAAGGCATCGAGTTCTTTTAGTAAGGGTAATTTGTTAGATCTCTAAGTCTAAGTTATGAAATTTTGTGAGTATTGGCAAGCCTTTGTCGATGTTTGGCACTTAGGTTAATGGAACAAAGCAAAGACTTGCAAAGAGTAGGCAAGTGTATAGGTGCCTATTGGCAAAAATCTTTGATGAGAAGTAAATTCAGTTGCAAGACTAAAAGATGATAACACAACTAAGTCATGCTAAGTCTGTGTAAGAAGGCATTTAACTTCGACAAGGAAGTCGAAAGTTATATTTTACATTTGAGGTTTATTATACAATGACTCATACTTTGGCTAACTTAGGTCTTGGAGTAATAAGGCTGCACCATGCACAAAGATGGCTTGGGATGGCTAAACGACAGGCTCATCAAGATACTTAGTTTCAAGATGCAATAATATGACAACAAATGGCAATAACATGTAATTAGTGGCCTAAAAAAGAGTAACCAGTACCTAACAAAATGGGAGCGCTTCTTTGAGTAGTGGAAAAGGGGAACATATAACGTTGAGACAGAAAAGACATCTTCCCAACATCTGATCTTTCAACAGTCCCCAGTTGTCCATGTCCCCAGTCTCAGCATCTAAAATAATAACTAGGCATCAGTTTGAATTCAAGATCAAGACCCAGGAGTAGAGATAGAGACAAAGGTTGCAGTAAGAGACGGTCTTTTTAGAATAAGAATCAACAAAAGTAAGATGTAGGTCTTTGATTCCTTTTTACTGACATTCAAAGGCCGAATCCAAATTGAATGAATATGATTTTGTTTTCAAGAGGTGGTGAAAAGTCCATTCTGATATTTGTTCATCTTGGGATAAAAAAAGAAAAAAAGACCAAGATATATGGGGTAGTGAAAGTGGCCGGTCCCACATATCACTTATCAACGAATTATCTTTTCCTTTTTCTAAGTTATAAAGACAGAACGACACAAATTTTAACTCTCCAATCTTATAGTTAAATGATGTCCCGCAAAATATTCAACAAAAGCAAAATTGATGAGGAAGAGCCATTTCAAAATGGATTCTTTTACTTTATTC
Source organism: Erythroxylum subrotundum (assembly GCA_027563845.1). NCBI lineage: Eukaryota > Viridiplantae > Streptophyta > Magnoliopsida > Malpighiales > Erythroxylaceae > Erythroxylum > Erythroxylum subrotundum. The sequence goes on along the minus strand of JAOQMQ010000004.1, from coordinate 21,152,149 downwards.
ATTATAGTAATATAATTTCTTTTTCACTTACGTTTTGGTTAGAAGGGTTATAATGTTGTAATTATGTCATCCTCGTAAGAAAATAAAAAACTCGAACAAACAAATCTTGTTACTAAATTTGAAAACAAAAGTATCAAATTAAAAAATCAACGAAAATGAAGTTTAAAACGCTTTCTCACTAACTAAAAAACATTTAAGTGACTTTACTGTCATACGGACAGATCTTTCTTGAACATAATTTCCTATAATATAATCATGAGTATTGCAAAAGAAAAGACCATTTATCTTTTGTTAATACATTTGTTTCACCAATTCATTTACTCTACAATGAAATTGTCATTCAAAATAACCATTCTAATTAGGATGTGGTTAATATAATTCATCGTAATTGCCTAAAAATAATTGTACATCACAGACATACCAATTAAAAGGACTCGAAGCCAATCGCTTTGCCTTCATGTTACTGCCCCGACGCCGGACCCTACGGCGTATAAAGCTTCGGACGCCAAGATGGCAAGGGATCAATTTGCACTTTCTACAAAACCGTGAAGATTTCACCACTTTTGCTTCGAGAAATTCCTCATGATCGTTACAAAAATTGCACCTTAATTGAATCCTGTTTACGTATTTCAGGGTTGATATGTAGAGTTCTCACCAGTTCAACTTTTCATATTATATTGAAATTTATCACAATAACCCTAAAATTGAATAAAAGATATGTTTCTCAGAACTTCTATATATTTCTCTAATGTCAGCATCTATTGCCATTTTAGTCCGAATCTGACGAATTTTGATAACCAGGTTTCAGTGTTGCAACCATTTCTGATAGTGTCTGTTCCATGTCTTCTAATTCCTCCGTCCCAAATCCCCAGCTTCTCACCAGCTTGGTCCCAGGAGCACCATTTTCAATACCACATCTGCGAAGGTAAACTAACCTGTTCTCCAGATATGGCAAGATAGCACTACTAGAGCGTAGTCTAGCTGCCATAGGTATGGAATGGACATCAAGTGACCCTCTTGCCTGCGAACTTGGAATTGGGCTGCTTAATTGCTCACCCTGTTTGCCAACGCGGTTGCTAAAGATTGAAGGAAATGGTAAGGGTATAGGGAGGGGACAACGAGCAGTTGATAGATGGCAGAACAAGGGCCTTGTCAATGAGTGTTCATAAGCAGCATTAACCGTATTCATTACTTCAGAAACCGATTCATGCTCTCCTCCTACATAAAAAAATCAAAGGTGAAAAACATGCAAAGAGGATTATTAATCAGCAAGAAATTTCCATAAGCATTTTAATCCACTCTTTGTCAATAGGATTATGACAAGAGAGTCCAATCAAGGCAGAATGCAAGTGACAGTTAAGCTAAAACCTTTTATAAATAGTGTTTGCGTTTTCCATGGAAATCCATAGTTGATGTGCAACAAAAACTATACACTAATGTCCCTGGCTAAAAGAAGTTACGAATCCAGTGTATCGGTATCTGTTATTATTTATTCAATCAAATGTAGGATATGAAGGTAGATTTCTGAAAAATTAAGTGATAGAAAGTATCCTCATCTGATTCATTCACAAAGGCTATCAAATACCTGATCCAAAGGCTCCATGAACAGTCATAGATTCCACCGCCTGTGAATCTTCCACATCATCTGCTGTCTCAGAGGTTAACGGTTGTAAACTCCTTAGTAGAAACTGTTCAACCTGTTCTCCTGTGTATCATAATATTAAAAAATTAACAAATCCATCACAGAGAACAAGACATTCAACTGGGAAGGTACTAAATAACTACCAGACATGATTGGAGCTGGCATTGCAATATCCAGAATAGCCACTTTATTCTGCCTCCCTGTCCCTGCTAATGTTTGTATAAGCCCATTGACATCCATTGCACCCGAAACATAACCTGAATTTGATGTGGGTCCAAGCGGCTCCATCCTGAAAGGAAGACAGATAGAGTGTAGACCAGAAGCATAGACTGCACTACAGTGGTAAGGCTTCTCATCTTGGATGCAAAGGAATGTAGAAACTTTACCTTCACCAAAGAACAAGAGTGAAGTTGATCAACAAAAGATGATGAGAAAAGGGTCAAAATCAGGATAAAAAATATTGAAGAAAGGTAAAGCAACCTCATATGGTAAAGCAAACTGATTCTGAATAAGTGACTCCCACGTACATGCTAGGTTATCATGTTTTTGAAAATAACAACACAAGGGAAACATCCAAAAGCAACTATGCTTACTTTTACTTAGTAAGGGCAATCCAATTGGAGCTATCAATTTACAGAAGGATGAAAGTCTTGAAAAAGAAATTGCATCATGTATATTCCTGGAAATTATCTGGTTCCTGCTTTTTAGGTTCGAGTAGGGACCAGGACCTCTAGCATTATAGAGCAAGACTGGAGTATTAGTGTACTCATCTGCAATACTCTCCAAAAAATCTCCAGCTAGAGCAGATAAACTCCCCGAGTCATCAACAATGAATTGAAAACCCTATCAAAATCAACCAAGATAATGTCAAAGAGGAAACATTCAGAGCATTTTAAGTCAAAATCCATGATGAGTATCCAAATTCAGTAGCAATGGAATAAATTGGCACCCCCAAAATGAGAATCCAAAAGCGTACTCCGGAAGTCCCTTTAAGCTTAGGATTGTAAGGCTCATTTTTAACAGTAAAAATGAAAAATAAAAGGCCTGTAGCCCCTTCCTTAGGTAGGAAGTCATATATTTCGGGTAATTCAATTGCTGCCAAAAATCAAGATGTAACAATTGCAGCTCATCGACAAATAGGATTATCACATCATCAAATGATTAGCACCTTCTACACCATTTTTTATGCCTGATACTGTTACGAACTTCTGCATCCAGAGGACAAATTGAATAAACTTCCACCTAATGATATGGAGTATTGCTGTTTAAGGGAGCAACTGCATTGCCATTAACGGACAGAATGACAACTTAGCTTATCTGACACCCATCCCAAGCTTCAAGTAAGAGTCAAAAAGAAAAAGCTAAAACTAAAATGAAAAGAGTGAGGAGATAGCCAATTTCAGTATTTCTAACCAAACTGACGACACCATCCAAATTATTCAAGGGAACGTACCTGAATGTGGTCACATTCTTCAACAAAAAAGCGTAACCTGTCACTTATTTCTTCTCTGAGTAGACTCTCAGAGAATATATCTCTTCCAGCTCCATAATTGTCAAATTCTGCAGTATCTACGAACAGTCCACTTAATTCATATATACTCTGGGGATGATAGTGAACTTTTGAGAAGTCTGTCCAGTACTTGACACTGTTTTCTAAATTTTCAACTATGTCCTCATCTCTGATTTCTTTCTGCTTATCAGTCTGCTCTTCCTCAGACAAACTTTGCAAGAACAGATTCTTTTTACAAGGTTCCGCTACCTGAGTTGAAATGCACCCAGTCCTACATCTCAGTCATGGACATAAGTCATATGATTGCTATAAGAATGACTAACGGAACATAATCATTTATCTGAATGTAAACATATCTAATCCAACTTCTGACACAAACATATCACATTTCAAATATGTAACTCAGAAATATGGGCAAATACATTTGATAATTCTTTTATTACAACAATACCACTCTTAATCCATTTGTATGCAATTTACTATTAATAAAGCACAAAATCAACGTCAAACTTTACGTGGAATATTTTCCTCAACAAGTCCAACACTCAAGCTATAGAGAATCAACCAATAGCATAGAAGTAAAGAAACAACTCACAATTAAAATTGAAGCTAGTTACATCCTAAATGGTGAATAACTTTACGTCATAATGACAATATACACTAAATAATATCATTACAGAAAACAGGAAGTGGGAAGTCTCACCAAGTAGGAACTTCTGGTACTGATGAAGAATCCTCATTGTACAATGTACCTCGTGAACTCATGGACCCAAGGGACCCTGCAACAGCAGTAAACAACTCAGCAGATGTTGAATCAGTTCTATCATATTCACTATATCCCGCAGATAAAGACAACCCTCCGCTTCCTTAAAGCTACATACAGCAGTACCGGATGTAGAAGCATTCAACTTGAACAAAGGAAGCAGCCAACATTGCTGCTTCTCATTAGTAATGGTTTCCAGGTGAGATGAAGGCAAAAGGTTATGAGGCTACTCTTGTACTCCAGAAATACTTTTAAAATAATATATTAACCATTTATTCCATAAGATGTAATTCATTGGTATTCATCAAAGAATGAGCATAAAGATAATTAGAAAATTTTTCTTTCCGTATTACTATAGGGTTAAGAATCAAATAAAACGAGGAGAACCAGTTGCCCACCAAAACTGAACACTAAATTGGTATCATAATGATCAACAGTGCGCACAAAATGAGTACCTTGATAATCAATTGAAATCAAGCGAGGAGTATAAGTAAGGTTTCCCTGCACACATTTCAAGAAGTACACTTAAGCCAATTCAGTCAGCTCTATAAAAATCACTACTTAAATTCACTTGCTACAAGTATCTTTACTGGAGGCTAGATATCCAAATACAAGCCGCAAAAATAAACAGTTTCTAGTTAATCCCAACTTCTAATTTATAACTAGAAAGCAGCCTCACCCGCGGTAAAGCAACCACAAAAATTCGCAAGACATATTCTTTCAGAACAGCAAACTAATTACAAAATGAAAGTAAAAACGGAAAAAAAAATCCTCACCTGCAGAGTCTCGCCGGAGCGGTAAAGCACGTCCATGTTAAGATATTGCTGGTGGGTCTTGAAGACCGGATCAGAATCGGGGTCGGAAGCTAACCCGAGCAACTCATCCTGAGAATTACACAGAAGAAGAAAAGAAAGTCAATGACACGCACATGAAAAAGAAACAGAAGAAAAAAAGCAGCAACTGGGTTTCGGTTATTGAAGAGTAGTGAACCTGAAAGTTCCAGAAATGAGAGCCAATGAAGTTGGCAAAACCTCCTACTTGGATTGTCACTAACTCCCTCATTGTCTAGTGTTTTTCTATGATAATTACAAGGGAAACTGAGTTGTTAGTAGAAGAAAGACAGATGAAGATGGAAGAATTGATAAGCGCGGTAACTGTATCAGTATGCTTCGTTTAGTTAGCGCCAAGATGTTTTTCTAAGCATCTCCTTCTCTTTGGCATATCAACGAACAACTTTTGTGCAACATTTTGAAGGAAGGGGAACTTAGGTTTAAAATCTTGCCTTTTGATTAATATTAATTGTGGTCAATTAGAGTCTTAAAACTTGTTTGCCATAGTATCTTATCCAACTTTAACTCAAGTTAGTCTCGATTCGTGGTCGAGGAAAAGATACAAAACAACGTCGTTCGTAACTTGTCGAGCCACAATTTGAGTCACGAGTTATCCAACTTCTGACTCAACTCGACCCGACCTATTATCATCCTTAATATTAATATCTAATAAAACACTTTGATCACTTCTATAAAACTTTTAACTTTAAAACAAACTTTATAGAATACATAATATCAAAATATCATTACAAAAATTTATTTAAGAGGTACTTCAATTATATTATATTTTTAACTACTCTATTTTAATCTTGGAGTTTTTCTTCTATTTACTTCTTAATTTATTATTCTTTCATTAATATCATTTTTATCTCTATGTTTAAAATTTTCCTTTTGATTTTTTTTCGTAACACTTTGATAACTTCTTTTTGCAATTCATCGTATGTTTTTTTTGTTCAAAGCCTTTTAGTTATATGTTTGTTTACTATTTGTTTTATCTTTCTCTATATCGACGTATCAAATTAACCATGACGATATCAACCTCTAAAAACAAACAAAACTCCTTTTGCCCTTTCCTCTCGCCTTAAATATTTTCTTTTTCTGATGAATCATTTAGTTTCACTTTTTTTGTTATAATTTTTATTTTTTTAGGTTTTTTATTTTCAAGAAAAATAAAAATCTATCTAATTGTTAATGCCAATTAGTTATATTATTATTTTTTAAAATAATTATATATTAGATCAAACTTAAAAATATATTAATTTTATGAATTACTTAAATAAGTAAATTTATTTTGATCTCTTATATAATATTTATTAATAAATTATCTATAAAAATGTTATATTTTACTAAAATAAATAAATAAATAATTATATTTTATTTTTAAATATTAAAGCAATTTCTATTGACATTGGTATATTTTGGAGGTATTTTAAATTTAAATTATATTCATTAAGCAATTATTAAGTTAATAATATTTTATTTTTAAAACTAATTATAAAAATTAAGTTAAATTAATTATGATAAATCTTATTAGTAATTAAAATTAAATAATTAAACAATATTTATTTATTTAATGGTAAATCAAATTATGACAAAAAATAGAAAGACCAGGTTTTTATTTAAGTCAACTAGAAGAAACTAAAAAAACTTAAAGAAATAAGTTTTTATGTTTTTAACTGAATTTAAAAACAAAAATAGAAAACTAAATATCAAAGTAGAAGCATACAGGCCTGAGCCAATTAAGCTAATTGGTTTTAAGTGAAGAGTTCTCACAAAGCTAATTTAAAATAATTATTCGAGAGTTTGAGAATTAAACAACAATAAGGGGCAAACACAAGGGTTTAAAAACCGGACCGGACCGGCCGGTCCGATCGAAAATAGTCTGAACCGGCTATGTGTCCGGTTCGGTTTTAGTTAATAACCCTTGAATATAAAAACCGGCCGGTTTATCAGAGAACCGGCCAGTTCTCTGACGAACCGGTTATTTGATAACCGGATTAAAACCCTGCACTTACTGCTTCGTCGTTCTTCCTCCTCCATCTGCCGCGTCTGTCTCTGTTCGCTAAGTGCAACAAAACCTTGAGGTCATGGGTTCGACGCGTGGTGACGCCGCCGCCTATGACCAAAGAGGACAATACCAATTGGTTGTGTGGGTCTGGGACCCAACAGATGTTGTCTAAGATTAATGAAGATCAAGGTATCAATTGTGTAGGATATACATTGGTGATTCTCATAAGTAAATATGTGGACAAAATGGTACGACTTTGACGATGCCCATTAGAGAGTACGACGATGAAATATGTATTTGGATTTTGGAAGTTTCATATGTTTATGTAT
>JAOQMQ010000004.1:21087031-21097618 GCA_027563845.1 Erythroxylum subrotundum | reverse complement strand
CTTTTGAAAGTCTGTTTGCAAAGAAGCCTGATTACAGTGGCCTTAAGACTTTTGGATGTGCTTGTTTTCCTTGCCTATGATCATATAATCAAATAAAATTCAGTTTCACAGTACTAAATGTGTGTTTCTTGGTTAAAGTGGGTCACATAAGGGATATAAATGTCTAAGTTCTACCGGTAAAGTATATATCTCTCGACATGTTATATTCAATGAAGAAGATTTTCCCTTCAGCAGTGGTTTCTTGAACTTGAAACAACCAGCAGTCTCTAAAGTTGTAGAACTCACTAATACATTTCCTGTTTTATTGCAGCACTCTAATCCTGATAATGAGTTGCAGGGGTCAACAGGTGAATTCGCCTCAAAATTCTTCTCAGTCAGAAATTTCTAAAGGAGACCATATTAATGGCGACTCTCCTAAACCTCAAGAAACTCTTAATCCACAACATATCTCACCAAATGCCGAACCAACCACAAACCCTCCATTAGAATTTTTTCCAATACCCTCACCTACCTTTGCTGAGTTGAACACTTCTCCCCTACTTCCCAACATCCTAGATAGCCAACCAGTCACATCTTCTCCATCCTCATATAACACCAATCTAAGCCCACAATCGTCTTTGCCCACATCAGAACCAACCACCAATCCTCTTTCCACCCAGTTTCTTATTACCTCAAATACTCACCCCATGCAGACCCGCAGTAAGCGAGGCATATATAAGCCCAAAGTACTTTACACTGGTTTGACTCAATCTGACATCTCTATTCCTCAGTCACCTAAGGAGGCGCTACAATGACCACTATGGAAGAAAGCAATGATCAATGAATTTCTTGCTCTAAAAAGGACTGAGACTTGGACACTAGTTCCAAGACCCCAAAAGCAAAGAGTTGTTGAAAATAAGTGGATATTCAAGCCCAAGTTCCATCAAGATGGGTCATTTGCCACAAGAAAAGCACGGTTGGTGGCAAAAGGCTTCCAACAAACAGGAGGTATTGATTTCTATGACACTTTTAGTCCGGTTATAAATGCATCCACAATTAGAATCATTTTAGCTCTTGCAATTTCTCTCAACTGGGAGATCAAACAACTTGACATTAATAATGCCTTTCTAAATGGTTTTCTCACTAAACTTGTATTTATGGAACAACCGGAAGGTTTTGTTGATCCTACTCGACCTCACTATGTATGCAAACTATCCAAGGCTCTCTATGGCCTCAAACAAGCCCCGCGGGCATGGTTTGATAGGCTCAGAAGTGTGATGCTATCTTAGGGGTTGATTAACTCCAAAAGTGACATTTCCTTGTTTATCTACTCTGACAAGTCTCAGATTCTCATGAAACTAATCTATGTTGATGACATACTAGTTACAGGAAGTAATGCTTATAGCTTGAAGTGCTTCACTGAAAAGCTGCATAACATTTTCTCTCTCAAAGATCTCAGATTTCTTCATTACTTCCTCAGAATTGAAGCGTATTGGGATAGATCTGGGCTGTATTTGACCCAAGAGAAATATGTCTTTGATCTACTGGAAAGATTTCAAATGAGCAATGCATCACCTTGCCAAACTCCAATGGCTGCACATAAATCCTTATCAATACACTATGGAGATCCACTTGCAGATCCCTCAACATACAAGAGTGCAGTCGGTGCATTACAGTACTTATGTAATACTCGTCCAGATCTCAGTTTTAGTGTTGGAAAGCTGAGCCAATTTCTTTCTAAGCCAACAACAGAACACTGGAAAGCAGTCAAACGTGTCCTGAGATATCTTAAGGTACCATTCACTATGGAATTCATATTCGACCATCAGCCTTGCTTGACATTGTGACCTATTCTGATGCTGACTGGGCATCATGCCCTGATGATAGAAGATCAGTTGGGGGTATTGTGTGTTCCTTGTAGAATCTCTTGTGGCCTGGTCATCTAAAAAGCAGAAAGTTGTTGCTAGATCCAGTACCGAATCAGAATATCGCTCTCTGGCTAATACTGTTGCTGAACTCTGTTGGATAAAGTCTCTTCTCTCTGAACTTCGCTTACGACTTAAGCATATACTTGTTATATAGTGTGATAACACCAGTGCAGCAGCCTTGGCCTCAAATCCGGTGCACCATGCTAAGACCAAACATATTGAAATAGATGCTCATTTTGTAAGAGATCAAGTAATGTCAAAGCACTTAACCGTCCGATATGTTCCCACTGAGTATCAACTTGCTGATTGTCTCACAAAACCTCTTCCACATGCCCGATTATGGTATTTGAGAGACAAGCTATGGGTAATAGTGACTCCATCAAGAGCAAGTTAAACAACCACGAAAAGACGAGGAAAAACAAGAACCTCGAAGTTAAGGAGAGAGTTAAGAATAAATAATATCATTTATTATATTATCTGTTGTATGTTTGTATCACTAGAATGTTCCACCTTGGGACACATGTCATCATCTACTTGTACCATACCTTATATAAATAAAGGAGAGTACGCCTACAGGCACTATTCTGGAGCATTCATATTTTCCAATATTATTGTCTTGTTGTAGTCATACTTCATCTTCTTAATGGCACAAAATCTTAAACATTCCTAAGAAAAATTTAGAATCATATCCTCAACCACTTTCAACTTCCTTCGCGGTCATCTTCTAGTAGTGTTCTAGGTTATAAATGTTGTTTTTGCAATAAGTCACATCGATAACCTTTTGATAAATCTAGTTTATCTATTTATATGCCACTTGAACTTTTTTACATAGATGTATAGGGATTTGCTCCTATCCATTGGTTTTTTTTCACTACGTCATTTTTATTGATCATTATTCAAAATATATTTAGTTGTCCTTTTTTTTTTAATACGAATTGCTCTTTATCTTTCCCAATTATAAAAAGCTTAGTGAAATTTTTTTTAAACAATTTGTTATTACAGTTTATTTTGCTAAAGCAGATGAATATAAAAAATTAAAACAATTGTTTCAAAAATATAGCATTAATAATCTTCAAACTCTACCTTGTACTTTAGAAATATAATAGTTCTATTGAATGAAGACATAGATCTCTTATTGAAACAACTTTTACCCTACTTCATTAGGCTTCACTACCTATTTCTTTTTGGACATATGTATTTAAAAGTGTCACCTACCTTATCAATTGATTACCCACTCCACTTCTTAATTTTTAATCTCCATATTTTAGATTGTTTAATGTTATCCCAAATTATTAGATTCTTAAAACATTTAGGTTTCGTTATTATCCATAGCTTCTACCTTATACCAAAACTAACCTTGAACACTGTTCTAAGACGTGTGGTTTTCTGGGTTTTCTATACATCAAAGTGCTTATATCTGTTTTAATCCTATTTCTAGCAAGTTTTTTAACTTCACAACATTTACAATTTCAAGAGGATATGTTTCCATTGCAGATAGGTATGTTTTCAAAATTTCACACTTCTTACATTTCTAATTCCTCATTGAATTTGCATTTTATTCCTAATCCACCTCTTACCTCTTCATTTTTTGATTTCTGTTCAATCTTCAACTAACTTCATAAAAGATTTAACTCCCTCAAAAAACTCAAGATTAATAAAACCATCAGGTGTTAATCATCTATACATCCCGGATCTATCAACATTACTCATTTCTGCAAAACTGTTACTTAAAAAAGTGAGAATTAATCACATTGAAGTTTAAGTAATCATGTTTGAATTAATCACCTACAAGTTGATTTCCAAAGTTTGATTTTAAATAAGCACTATGGTACATGACATTGTTTACACCTGTGAATCGAGAAAGCAAGTTCTCAATATGACTCCTAGGCTCATGGAATTTTTCATTGATAAGCCTCATGGGAGCTACATCACGGGTTTCCAACCTATATATCATCCTAGAGCTTTATTATGCCTCACATCATTGTGAATTTTTCGTAACTATATAACTTACTACTTCTTTAATTTTTTTGATTCAATTTCATACACTAAGTTCGAAGTAAAAGAAACACTAAGGTATGTGGCATTATTACACCATATGAATCGAGAAAGCAAGTTCTCGCTGTGACTCCTAGGCTCGTGGAGTTTTTCATCGATAAGCCTCATTGGAGCTACATCACAGGTTTCTAGCCTATACACCATCCTAAGGGTAAATCATTGTGAATTTTTCGTAACTATACAACTTACTACTTCTTTAATTTTTTGATTCAAGTTCTTATACTAAGTTCGAATTAAAAGAAACCCTAAGGTACGTGGCATTGTTACACCATATGAATCGAGAAAGCAAGTTCTCGCTGTGACTCCTAGGCTCGTCAAAATTTTCACTGATAAGCCTCATAGGAGTTGCAATACGAGTTTTCAGCCTATATACCATCCTAGGGGTTTATTATGCCTTAAATCATTGTGAATTTTTCGTAACTATATAACTTACTACTTCTTTAATTTTTTTGATTGAAGTTCATAGATTAAGTTCGAATTAAAAGAAACACTAAAATATGTGGCATTGTTACACCATATGAATCGAGAAAGCAAGTTCTCACTGTGACTCCTAGGCTCGTGGAATTTTTTAACGATAAGCCTCATCGAAGCTGCATCACAGGTTTCCAGCCTATATACCATCCTAGGGGTATGCCTCAAATCATTGTGAATTTTTTGTAACTATACAACTTACGACATCTTTAATTTTTTATTCAAGGTCGTACAGTAAGTTTGAATTAAAAGAAACACTAAGGTTTGTGGCAATGTTACACCATATGAATCGAAAAAGCAAGTTCTCGCTGTGACTCCTAAACTCGTGGAATTTTTCACCAATAAGCCTCATGGGAGCTACATCACGGGTTTCCAGCCTATATACCATCCCAGGGGTTTATTATGCATTGGATCATCCATAATTTCTCAAACTGATTCCACATACAGTAAATACTAACCATACATTTACTCATCAATGATTCAAAAACAACCCAAACATAAATACTTATACTATTAAAGAAGAGCATAAAAACTCATCAATGATTATAAGAATATTCTAAATAATAATACAAAATCAAGACCTCCTTTGCATTCACTTAAACCCAAACACAAATACTCATGTTATTAAAGCAGCACATATGGTAGACATTAGTTGGATGACTTACCTGGATGGACGGATAACCACAGGCTACAGAGAAGAAGGATGAGCAACACTCTTCAACACAAAATAGGGTCGACGAAAAAGAATATTTCATATTTAATATAATACAATTGTTTAATAGTTTTGTATTTATATTTGTTGCATAAACGCCAAATTTCACTATAAGCATTAACACTTGAAACTCTTACAATCAATTATCGGTATAATATCATCAAAAGCATGTGATATATACCAACACAAGCATAACACTTCCAACATGTGATATAAACATCAAGTCTTTAAAGGCAAAAATAACTATAATTCATATATAAAGACATAAAAAGGAATGCAACAATCATAATATGGACCATACTAGCCTAATGCAATTGCAAAATTATCAACGTTATTCTGCCTATGTAATAGGACCAAAAAATTTGGCTCCTAATAATATTATTTCATTCTATATATTCCCTCATTTGTGAAGTGCATAGTAGAGGAACAATTACTTTTACTCACTGTTGAGTTAACCATCTTCCCGCCATTTTATTTTCATGGAAGAACATTAAAAATGTATTAATTTTGTGTTGGGAAAGTAATAGGAGCTCACTTCTAGTGTTTATGTTTTGGATCTTTTTGTCTTTGTGCTGCATAGTTCTCACTTTTCTTATCATTTTATTTCAAAAATGTGTTGCATTTCGCAACCACTACTTTTACCTTTTACCTTTCATTGCAACTGAGACAGATATGATTTATTTGAGTCACAATTCATAGAAGCTAACCATGTTAGCAAAAGTTATATTAAAGGAAAAATAAGTTTACATAACATGCAACTGATACATTATTTTTACTAACATAATTACCAATAATATCTACAAGAGCAAAATTAGTTCCTAAAATATAAAATCCATAATCCATAAGTTCATTGGTGTGATTTTATTTGAATTTTGTTTATAAAAGATAGACATAGATGGCGTAAGTAATTAAATTCGCTTAACATCACACGATTACGTAAGTGCTTCAAAATCTTGGTCAACTTCTTCCATTACAGGTCATATACGTTATCAATAATATATTGCACGTTACAAGGTGCATATGACATATAAATATGAACCTCCTATAAGAAATGATCCAGGATGTCATTCCTTATACAACAATTCCAACACACAACACGTGAAAATTCCATAGTTGTTTTATTCATCAATAAGCATACATACTCAAAGTGTTATTTGATCTCTATAATTCAACTCAATAACAATGTATAATAAGAAAACATTCAAAAAAAGATAAACATAATGATTTTGTTACTTCTTTGTTGCCTTGGGAATTCTCTTACATAAGTGATAGAATAAATGGATCACAAAACTTTTTCATTGTATTCCATACTAAAATGAACTAAAACTTGACATAAGACATATGCCTATAATCTTTAACCAATATTTTGTTATGTTAGGCATAATGTAATGGAATTTATATTACGACATACAGTTCAAATAGCATGCTTCATTAGTGCTCCAAACAAGTTCTTCATTATGCCATTTTCCTTGTGATTAGAGTTGACTATCATAATCTCCCTTACTTCTATTGAAATGCAATAACATCGCTAATGCTTATTCTAAATTAGGGGATTAAAAACAATGAAGACAAAGATATTCAACTCCAATTCATTATCTAAACTGTTATTTCATGCATCAATGCTAATATAAATAAACAAAATACAATTACTAAGCTAGTCTTGAATGCATCAATGGCAATATCCAAATCATTGCCAATAAGTATACTTCATTGTAGGTTGTTATTTAATAAGTTTTATCTATTTCTTGGTGGGATTTGGGTTTGCAAATTTCTTAAGTTGGGACTAGCTATTCTTATCAATTGGTAAAGTGGATTCCAATTTCTCTACAGAAATAACAACAAACATAAAATTTAAATGTCGAAGATATTAAAAGAAAGTGACTTAAAAAGTAAAAGCAATGCATAAGGTTGCACTTGGACACTTTTTATTATACTTAACCACCATTAATAAACCACCATTATTATCATTCAAGTCTGAGACAAAGATGCTAGCTATAAATACCCAATTATTCTTTCCTTTCCTAATCTTGTTTAACTTCGACTATCTTTATGCAGCCATAAATTCAACCCCCAACATGCAAACTGAACACATCAACCTAAAACTTCCACCCAAAACCTTCTCCTCCCCTGGGAAATTGAGGGCTCGTCAAGTTTACTTCAGCTTCGTTACCATATAGGTTATAAAATCATAAAACATGATTTTAACAAGCATAAAATATAAGGGAGGACAAACCCATCTTAAATAGAGAAGAGGATGGCAACAACTATGAGGACGGTGACAGAGACGAGGACGACAGAGATTAGGACGGCAGTGATAAGGAGGAAAACCAATGGAGGAGGAAACGACATAAAGAAAAGGCAAATGACGACAGAGGAGGGGGGGGGGGGGCTTCGGTAACTTTTAGGTTAAACAAAAACGATGTTGTTTGGTGTTAAACCAAACACATTGTTTTTGTTTATTAAAAATGTTGAAGCCGAAGCAAACGAAGATGTTTATCTTTCAATTTTACTAACGAAAAAACAATTCTATTAGTAATTTACCGACGAAAATGTTTTCCATCAGTACACTCCAATGCTTATTTATGTTGTCAAGCATTCCCGCCTATTTTACTTACGGATATTTATGTCATCAAGCATTCTCGCCTATTTTACTGACAGATATTTTCCATCCATCATTATATTCCGTCAGAAAAATTGTCGGGATAATTTTCCCCCATATTTGTCAACGGATATTTTATCCATCACAAAATGAAATTTTTCCTAAAAATATTACTGACGGAGCATGATGTTTTGTAGGTAACTTACTACGATTTTTTTCCGTCGATAATTTTCCATCGCTAATTAGTAAATTTCTTGGAGTGATAGGAAATCTTAAATTCATTTTAACCATAATTATGCCACATAGATATATTTTAAAAGAAAACATGCAAAATAGCTTTTTCCTATAAAGCATGGTGTATGGTATCCTAATAATCAGCAATAATATTTGATAACTTAGAGAGCCTATTTTTGTTTTTAAAAAGATCCCAATTATGTTTAGTTTTAAATAGCACAGAAGTAATGGGTTCATGTTTCCAGAGTTTGGAGAGCCAACTTCTGCTAAAGAAGATCTTGATTGTGATAGTTTTAAGTAACACCAAAGTTACCAAGCAAAAACTAGTACTTATTAATGTCCTCTGCCTGAGTTTTTATATATAATTGATTGTTGCTTATCATATCATGAATTTTATTACTTGATTAAGACCATCGGTTTTAAGATGTTCCTATTTCCAAAATTAAATTAATATTTCTAAAACAAGAAAAAGGGAACTTTTTTCATTCACTCCATGTGAAAACCATAATCCTAAACCTTTAAAATAATTTATATACTTGCAAAGAAAATATTCCATTAAAGATAATTAGATAATTATGTATCTCTTTTTTTAGTTACTTCTAACTATTAAACCAACTCTGAAATTACTTTTAGCTATTGAAGTTTGTGTTGGTTTATGGCCTACTGTCAATTGTTAGTTATAGTTTAGTGACATAATATTTAAAGGAATTCTTTTTGGTATACATATTCGTATATGTATTATTAAGTTCATATGATAAATATACATTGCAAATAAAATTATGATGAGACCATAATTATGAGATTCATATTACATTTATTTATTATCTCTAAATAATTAGTAATTATTATTTTGTTAAGATTGGACATTAATATAGCATAAAAGGACTAGCATATATTATGTTTCTTCCTTATGAAGAAAGTAATCAATCTTATAGATTAAAGTATAAAGATATTTAAGCAAGTATGCAGATGCTATTAGAGAACAAGATCACTGAACTAGTCTTATATAAGATATCCATTTGAAACATTACTTATATGTCTATGAAAATTCTCATTGTGATAATTTGTAATTCTTTAACTTGAGATCTTCAGAGTATCTCGAATAGGAATTGCTATGTGTTGATATTACTTATGAAATAGCCAACGATAACTCAATCAGTAGTTACTAGATATAACATGAACTATATTGAGATAATTGAGTGATCAATATAAGATTCACTATATTAAAGTGATTATGGAGAATGTTTTATTGTTATTAATTAGTATTGATTTTAGAAATCCTTAGTCAAGGTAGAATGATACTTTAAGAATAGTTTTCGAATGCCATTAATAAAATCAATTATTAATGGTGGGGACTTAAAATGATTGGACTCAAATAGCGTAGACATTAATTTTATGCTCTATGTCTAATCAAGATATCTTATGATGAAATGATTGAATTATACAGAAAAATCATGTACATAAAGGTTAGTCAAAACCACTTTGACATTCCTAAACATTTGAGTAGTTATGATGTGTTGCTAGATACTAATTTTGATCTATGAATATAAATTATTTAGTTAGAGAATTAAAAATAAGACTTGATTGTAAAGTTTGAAAAATTTTATGAGTAATATGAGATATTTAATAAATAAAGATCAATATGAGATATTGAATCTTATTTTAGTCTTAGTGGTATTTAATTGTAATTATAATTAAAGTTTAATTAAAATTCTAATTAATGATCCAAATTTTATTATAAATAGATTTGAGCTCCAAGGGAGCTATCACCTTGTCTAACCGTCTCTAACAATTGTCAAGTTCTCTCAATACATTCTATGGATAATGTTAGAAGCCGGATACATGTACTATATCATTAGTTGAGATGAGCTAATTCCAAAATCAATTTCAGGGAACGATAGAAAAATGATCAAGTTTTGTCATAAGGTATGAATTGTGACTCATACTTTATTATATTTTACGTATTAATCATGTCATAAAATTTTAAATAATATTGACTTTTGAAAATTTTATCGAAAAGGTTTCATATTTATTATGTTGCACACGAGATCGAATCCCTCCCCAATTTTCAAACAATTTGATCACGATCATTTGAATCAAATTGCGTTGAGAGGTTTGTTTGTATATTCGAAAAGAAAACACAAATCAAAGGACCTAGAAAATATGGATCCAATAAAGTTTATTTTGATAAAACAGCCTAATTTACCTTGGATAAGAAGCTAATACGAGGTTTATGGAGGCTACGAGGAAAGGTGACAAGACTTGACTCAAATTAGCGAATCAAGTACAAAAAGGAGAACATAACAAATTGTTACACTGACTATAAATAGGCGGAGACATAGAAGGCAGTCCCTAAGTTTAGAGAAGACTACATTAACAATTCTTTTCTTGTTTAACAGTTAGTCCATCAATTTAGCAGACAATTGAACGACAGCCACTAATGAAGCCAATCTCATTGTATTATAGGGACATAGAGCCTTTTATATATATTCTCCATCTTTGCCCTTTCATGGAGAAGGTCTTGTTTGCGAAAAAAAAAATGACTCCCCGCATCTCCTTCTCTTCATTGGTCCTCGCGTTCTTGCTTCTTGTTGCTTCTGCTAATGCTG
>JAOQMQ010000004.1:21068117-21081700 GCA_027563845.1 Erythroxylum subrotundum | reverse complement strand
TCAATACCTGTGGCCCACGATTCCGATTTTCTCCCTGACGTGAACCGTTTCATTCCACCTAAACCCACCGGTTCACCAGCCGTCACTTCGACGTCACTAACGCTCCTTCTCGGCGGCGTCTCAGCCACTCGTTCACCCTGCGGCAGCCGATCCCTAATGCCATTCGTTTTCATTGTTTGTGGTGTCGGTTGTGCATGTGACTTGTTGATTTCTCTCTTTTGCTTATGCTGCTTGGGACTGCTAGACCTGAAAAACGACTTAATACTTGCGAAGAAACCGCCAGTTTTATTCTTGCTTTCTGGATTTTCCGTTTCGCGGGATGACCGTTGCCGATTCTTCAACCTCCGATTGCGGTCTCTCCTAGATTTCACTCTTCCAATACACGAAACCTTAGGAGAAGAAGGCTCCACCATAGAAGAATCCGATTTCCCCGACGAACCGGTCCTTTTCGGAAACAACCGAGTACCGGCTCTAGACTGCCGCCAATTCTTCGCGTCGAGGAAGCAAGACTTCTGCGGCTTTGGCAAACCTATGATCGAAGCCGTTGCCTTCAAGTTAGAGAAGCGTTGAGAATTAGACGGATTTGCGTTGGCGTGAATGTTAGTGTTCGAATTGGAAATCCCTTTGGCGGAATCTTTGCGTTCAAGGAAGGCGTGCTGATCAAGCCAGTCGAGCTCGGCGTCTTTTGAGAGCCAGAAGGATTCTGGCGGAATCTCCGACAACTGATCGTCTGTCGAGTTACGGTTGGCCAGAGTTTCGCAGGCGATTTTACGGTCGTGAGAACCTCCTCCGCACACAGAGACTAGAGTCTCCATGTCCACTTGTGGCATAGTACGTACACAAACACAACAATAACAAGGAAACCTTCAGAGAAACACAGAACCCAAAAAGATAGTGTTTTCAGTTTGTTCTTTAACTAAATAGAAAGAGAAAGTCTTTGAGTTTGAAATATGAAGGATAATGCAAGGGTAGCTTTTTATAAGAGAAATCGAGAGTTGCTTTTTCTTTTTCCTTTCTTTGGTCTTGACGTGGGAACTGGGAAGGCTTGATTTATTTGTTTTTGAACTTCTTTACTGTAAAATAAAAGTATTTAATTTGTTAGTTAGTACTTAGTACTATATTGTGAAGAAAAGAAGAGAACCCGGCTTGAATCTGGATTAGTCGATTGCTCGTGATTTAACCGAAAAAAAAAAAATCCTGAAAAGACAACAGAAAGGGATGGCATGCTGCAGAGCTTTCGTTTGTCATGCATTCGGCAGCATATTCCTACCTCCTTCGCTTGCATGATGTATTAATGTTTCTAATTCTACATGGTTTTTACTGCTAGGCTATGTTGATTTGACCCATCATATATATTAAAATTTTATAGGGAGTTTTTAAATAGACAAAGAATTAGAATTCCAATATTTAATTGTAAGGCTATCAAACATAACGTTAAAAGGCAAAATGCTTAAGCCACTTCTTTTACCCGGCAATGAAGATCTCACCTTCAAATTTTGTTTACATGTACGAATTTGGAAGACGGCGTTTGTAGTTTCAATCGTCATTGTCTCATCTAAATTGGGTTTTCTTCATGTTGCTTTCCCCAAATACAAACATTTGGATAGAAATGGATGAAATTCTCTTTATCCTGCCCACCGTCGTTCCATTTTTTTCAACAATTCGCACTGTCTTTTTGTCCTTTCGAGTCGCCGAAAACGAAAACATGAAACTCTCCAAAAATTAGTTCCCAGCATATACAGAAAAAAGCTCTGTTCACTAATCGTCAATATTACATTGTGCCAAACACTAATCAATGTCCAGTACCACATGAATATTTAGTTGATGTTGCTAAGTTGACATTTGGAAAATAGGCACTCAACATTTTCTAGTGAATCAAATATCAGATTATTGCATAAAATGTAACTTATTTATGCCAATATGGTTTTTATTAGATCATATTTTAAGGGAATTTACAATTTTGTAGAAGAAATCATACTAAGTCTAAATAATTTAAATATTAGGAAGAACATCCTATTCAACCTTTCTTTTTTACCAATAATGGGTAATATATTTAAGGATGTTGATGGGCCGGTCCGGCCCGACCGACGGGTTAGGTAGCCCGTGGCCTTACTCTTGATCCGGCGGGCTACAGATGAGTTGAGTTAGGCCAACCTAATCTTTTTTTAAACAAATTTAAAAAAAAACGTTGTTTTTTGCATTCTGCTCGAGCTGAACAGTTTTAACTCATATAGTTAAATCAACTCAGCTAAAATCAGGCCAGGTTAAAATTTACATTCCCAAATATATCCCTTTTATATATAAAACATAAATCAGACTCATGATTTGTTTTCCCTTAAATGTAAATCAAATACCCTCCATCGGAAATGATTTCATTTTGTCTTATTTGGCAAGTTTTAGACGGTTGTCATCCCTTCATTTAGTTGGAATTCTAAAACAGGTTCTTAATCACTTGTTTTAATTACATAAAAATATGAAAATAATTTTTAATACTAGTGAAAATCAAGAAAATAGGTCTTACTCTCACTCTCTTGGCAAGTAGCGAATGTCAGGAAATCGGATTAGGATATGATCTCACGTACGGTGGAATAATTACAAATTTATTTTGTATACATCTCGAAAGTCAAGTTCACTTTTAATTCTATAAAATGATTACCACATAAATCATAGTAAAATATAAATCTTAATTTATATCTTATAGTGAAGTTTGATCATTTTCCTATCCCTTAAATCGTTTCTAAAATTGACCTATCTCAACTACTATAACCGCATAAATATTCAACCTCTAATAATATACTTAAGAAAACTTTGCAACTATTGCATAAAGGGTCAGGTAAGATCTAATATCTCATATTTATCTTTATTTATTAAATATCTCATATTTATTTTAAAGTTTCTCAAACTTTATAATCGTCTGAATTGATTAAAAAATATTTTCTCTCTCCAACTTGTTCTTTGTGTGTGACCTATTAGGTTTCCAAATATATGGACAATGGATATAAATTTCAACCATAAATCATATTTAGGATTATATAGGTTAAACTCATTTAATTTCTCTTTAATTCTTTAATTAAATAATTTTTATTCATAGATTAATATTCACATCTAGTAGCACATCATGATCATCTAAATATTTAGGAATGTTAAAGTAGTTTTGACTAATCTTACATAAATTTTCTGTATAATTCAATCATTTCATCATATAAGATTCTGATTAAACATAGAGCATGAAAATAATATCTATCTATTTAAGTACAACCATATTAGTGCTCTACCATTATTAATTGATTATATTATGATATTTATAAATTATTTCACATAAATTCGACCATGGCCAAGAATTTCCTAAATCAATACTAACTGAGAACAATAGAATATTCTCCCTAATCACTTTAAGAGACAATTAATCATATATTCATTATTCAACTACCTCCATATTATGATTCATGATATGTACAATAACTACTGTCTGAACTACTATTAACTAGAATATGTTATAAGTAATATCAAAATATAGTAATTTCTATATGAAATTCTTTAATGATCTCAAATAAAATGATAACTTATATAATCATTATAATGAAAATTTTCATAGATATACAAGTAATGTTCTAAATAAAATTTTCATATAGGATCAATTTAATGAATTTGTTCTCTAATAAGCACCTATAAGTTTGTTTAAGTATCTCCATACTTTAGTATATGAGATCAACTTTTTCTTTCATAAAAAAAAAGTACAATATAGTTCTTTTACGTTATATTTATGTCTAGTTTTAATAGAACAATGACTAAGAACAATTTAAGAATGATACATAAATGTAATATGAATTTTATAATTATGATTTGATTATAATTTTATTTGCAATATATATTGTTGAATAGTTTTAAATTTTCAAAAACCTTTTGGTCATTTGATGCCATTAAACTTAAGATAAGAAATGGGGAGTTAACACAATTTACAGGCCAATTTTTACGTTATAAATTGGAACATTATATTTTGTATAGTTAAAGGAAATATATAATGAAAGATTTAAACAATCTTCTACATATAAATTAGGGATTGTTTGATTTTACTTTTACTTTTATTTAATTATTTTTCTAATTTTAGTTTTTAATTTTTCAAACAAAAAACAAAAACTAATTTGTGTTTTAATGAAAATGTAATTATACTTTTATTAATAATAATGATAATTAAATATTAAATAAATTATATATTAATTTTTTGAAATTAATTAAATTAATCTTTTGTATAATATTTATTAATAAATATTAATAATATTTTATTAAATTAAAAATTAAAATATTTATAAATTAATATTTATTTTTGATATATATTAATTATTAAAACTATCTATTAATATTTATTTTTGATATATATTAATTATTAAAACTATCTTCATTTGAAATTGGTCTGATTGAAATATAGTTTAAAATTTACCTATTAAATTAAATAGGTAAATCATTTTTAGAAATAATTCTCATTGATAATTACCACTCAATAATTAAATAATATATTAATGTATAATAAAAACAAAAAATAAAAGAAATATTTTTTTTTATTTTCATACATTATAAAAATAAGAAGAAACAAAAAAAAAACTAAAAACTAAAAATTCAAACATTACCAAACACCGAATAGAATATCGTACTATAACAATTGGCAATAGGCGTACTGGCAAAAAAATGATACCAAAAGCGAGAGTTTTCTTTCTGTTGGTATCCGTTGTGATTTGATAGTGAATAGTACCTATAAAGTATTATATCAAAACTTTATCAAGTTTAGTACGATATTTATAATATTATTATTAAAGAATGAAAAATAATAATAATAATAAAAACAATCAATTCATGATTTTTTTTAAGTTTCTGTGAGCAGAACTTATTAAATATTTATATTTTCTCACTAAAAGTTAGCCTATGAAGCCCTCATTTAATCAATATAAATATGCTTAAGATTATACCCGGAGAACCCAGTAAGATTAATAAACAAAACAAAAAGGATAGAAACGTTCTGATGTCATTACAGAAGAGAAGAATATGAATTTATTTTCTACAGTTTTTCGACTTCCAATGGTGGATTTTTTTTTAATTTTTGTAAAACATATTACTTCCATTATTTACAGTGAGAAAAGAGAAACTCTAGTGTTTGACAGAAGAATAGAGAGAGGAGTAGTAAGTGAGGTAGCTAGCTGGGGCTAGTGGTGCACTGGGCTCTCCAAAATTTATAAAAATTAAATATTTTAATTTTAATTAATATATATATATATATAATATAATTATTTAGAGTTCAGTGGTACATGGGCTCTCCAAAATTTAAAAACTTAAATATTTGAGCCCTCTTATTTTAAATTCTTGGTTCCGTCACTAGAAATAGTCATACCACCCATGTAATCGCTGAGCAAACATAAACCCTTATGTTTATGTATCCACACTGCGCTCCTCTATCATATACAACGATGTTACCATCCTTAAGAATTATGAGAACGTCGGATCTTCTATTTCAGATAATTATTTTTATTTAATTTTATTCATATATTTATTTGTGGTTCAGATAAATATGTGAACCAAATTAAGTAGAATAGAGTTATAACATCCTAAGTAGATCAAGGTGCTCCAACCCCATAGAGAATGACTTGCCAAATTTTAGACGTAAAATATTGAAAGAGAAGCCTTTGAGGAGGGGTGATTTTGGGATACCGTCCTCCTGTCGGAAAATAAAAAGGTGGTCCGAATGAAAATTGAGGGCAGTATTCTTCTCAAGTTGAATTACATGAACTAGAATTAAGTAAAACGTTTCTCCGACTTTGAAAGTTTAGGACATGATTCTACACAAATTGAACTGCATGAAGTAGAATTTCGATGACTGCCAGGTAGCCTAGTTCTCACATGTCCCAACGGTTAATGACAAATTGAGAACTGGGATTTTAAGAAGCATCTAATTAAGCTCCAGTTTACTATCAGGTGGCCGTCCAGCTCAATCAAAAGATGAGTAGTTCTGAAATTTCTGCCAGCTCTCTCTCATTTCTTCTGAGTCAAACTAGAAGTCAGTGACGTTGATAATGTCGACCTTCTGTTATACTATTGTTCGACACTTACTCCATGTATGGTTGTTGTCCCGGGAGACGGGGACAGATGACATGACAAAATAATCTTGTCTCTGATAATGTTTGGTTGCTGTCTCTAATTTTTTGTCCATTATTTCCGGATGACAGGGACAAAAATTTTTGTTCCTCTAAAAAATGAAGGACAAAAACTTTTGTCTCGATCTCTGAGACAAAACACATAAGCAACTTTCAGAAATATCCCTCCTCCTACAAAAGCAAATGTTTTATTCTTAATTATATTATTATTATTATTCGTCATTTGAACTATTTTTTCGTTCTGTCTCTTGTAACCAAGCACATTCTGTCCTCAAGACGGAGACAGTTTTCTCTGTTCTGTCCACCATAATCAAACAGTTCACTGTCACCATTTTTTGTTCCGTTTTATCTCCGAAAATTCTGTTCCGTTCCATCTTTAACTACCAAAAACAGCAACCATACAGGCCGTTAGCTTTCCCTGTGATGTCCCGTTCCCAGACAAAACGGAGCCGCCCCCAAATTGGTGTTTTATAATTATAGGACACTTTTTCTTCATAAAAGGACCGTCCTTAAAGATCTAGATTCGAGAAAAAGAACATTTATCTTTAGGACAGAAGTAGGTATAAGGACAAGAGTAGCCGAGGAGACCAATCTGCTTAAGCAACCCCATGAATTCAGAGACAATGATTGAGGGATAAGGACAACAGTAGCCGAGGAGACCAATCTGCTTAAGCAACCCCATGGATTCAGGGACAATGGTTGAAATTATATCCTTGCTATTCTTAAAATCCGATCTGGTGATGACTATGAACGCATAACCCACCGAACTTACGACATAAAATCACAAAGGAAAATGTAATTTGAAACTATTAGACTTTTTAAGTATATAGCATCCAGCCTAAGTCATAAATGCTAAATTTGGTACCTTTCAGGTTTTGAATTTCGGGGATTCATATTCTTGTGCTAGTTCTCAAGTCAATTTGCTCTTAATACCCCATTCTTCATTAGTTCTGCGTATTTAATTATATTTTTTAACTAAAATTTGAATCCTAATAAAGTAAGAGATAAGAAGTTAATTATAAATTTTAATATCTTAGGCTAATCAACTTAACAAAATTACTACAAGTAGAATATCCAAGAAATGATGCCAATTACATGGTGTATCTCTAACACCTTAATCTTAGGAATGTGCTCCGTACTCAAAACTCTAATCTGCAACTCTTGAGACAACGACAGTGTACATTGTAGTGTCTGTATTCTAGAATCTAGAAGCTCCAAAATCAAACAAATCTTTTGTCACTTCTGAAAAGGTTTCTAGATTTTCAAATTTGGGTTGCCTTTACCGCTTTCAAACTAAGGTGGTTGAGTGTGATCACGGACCATGATGATTGTTACCTAAAAGCAGGAGTGACATATAAAATGTTTTATTATGAAGAGGTCACAATTTTTTTTTTAAATTATAATAAAGTGACGAAATTATGTCTCAATTTCTAAACAATAATATTAAAATAATATTTAATTTGAATAAGCAAGTTGTTTGATTTTATTAATTTTAATTCAGAAATTGAAATTAAAACCTTAGGCCTCTATAATCAAATTGAATTTGATTGAGAATTTGGGAATTTCTAATTAAAAGACAACAAAGATTCTAATTTTGGTCGCCTTGAACCTACAAACTAGTGATAAAGGGTTGCCAATGGTCAAACCATTATTTGACTATTAGTCTCATAGTTCAATTATCACAAATTGTTGATACTGGGTTCCGAGCCTAGTATTCTTGACACTATAAACAAAGATGCTGGAAATGTGGAATTCCAACCGTTATGCAGTTTTAATTTCGCCGGTACTGGGAAGTTCACACAAGCTCCAAGAAGCCTGATTGATGATGTATTCACCTATTGTAGTTGTTGGAGGTAGAGAGGACCAAAAAGTTTGGTTTACCCTCACCCAAATATGAGAAGTCATCGGAGATAATGACTTCAAATGATAGACTCGATATCGGTGGTAATGTTGATGCAGGTGGCTTGTGTCGGGAATTTAGGTTGTGATCCATCCCACAACAAAATAATTACAAAATGTTTTCGTTTGATTTCAAGATTACAAAAATCCTATAAAAGATTAACATATAAGTTATAATAAACGATCAATCTTAGTTCATACTTTATTCTAAAAATTGACCATACTCTTGTCATATCGTTCAAACTATCTTCGAAATTAGTCTATCTCAACCACCGTATTTGCACAAGTGTTTTGCTTGTAACAGTATCACAGAAGAAGTTGAGATAACTTTGCAACTGTTGTAGAGAGGTTATGGAAGAAGTACTTGGTCTATTAGAGTATAAGTCTATTTATAATAGGTTTTTGGATATTTAAATACTTTAATTGAAATTAAATTCTAATTTCAATTAAACTTTAATTAAAATTATAGATAATTTTATTTAAATATCAATTATGTCTAAATAAGATCCAATATCTCATATTGATCCTTATTTATTAAATTCTCATATTTAATCATAAAATTTCTCAAAATTTACAATTTTGACAATAGATACAAATTATAACTTTAAATCCTATTTATGATTAGATAAATTAAACTCTTTTAATTTATTTTTAATTCTCTAATTAAACAATTTATATTCATATATCAAAATTGACATCTAACAACAGATTAAGACCACTCAAATATTTAGGAATGTTAAAGTGATTTTGACTAACCTTTCTGTGGATGATTTTTTATGTGTGTAATTTAATCCTTTCATTATACAATATTCTGATTAGAAATAGAGCTTGAAATTAATGTTTACTCTATTTTGAGTCAAATCATATTAGTTCTCTACCATTAGCTATTTATTAAATTAATGATATTTGTAAACTATTTACAAAATTTTATTTTACCTTAGTCAAGAATTTTCCAAATCAATACTAATTGAGAATAACATAAATCCTCCCTAATTACTTTCGGGGTGATAAATCCTATCTTGATCTCTCAACTACTTCTATATAATTCATATCATATATAATGACTACCAATTGATCTATCATTGACTAAAATAGGTCATAAGTAGTATCAAAACAAAGCAATCCTTATATAAGATAATTTTAGAGATCTCAAGTCAAATAATCACTTATATAATTATTACAATAATAATTTTTATAGACATATAAGTAATGTTCCAATTGAATTTCTTATATGAGGTCAGTTCAGTGAACTTGTACTCTAAAATGCACCTATATGTTTGTTTAATTATCTCCATACTTTATTCTATGAAATCGACTACTTCCTTCATAAGGAAAAACATAACATGTTCTAATCTTTTTACATTCTAATAATGTAAAATCTTAATAAAACAATGACTAGGAACAATTTAGAGATAATACATAAATACAATATGAATCTCATAATTATATCTCATCATAATTTTATTTACAACGTATATTTATCATATGGACTTTATCCTACACATCTAAATATGTATAAGATAAAGAATATCTTTAAATTATTTTTTTCAATAAACTATAACCAAACGATGGGCTGTAGGGCATAAACCAACAATCTCCCACTTGCACTAAGCCAATTATTTAAGTATCTTATACAATATCACCATATGACTATCATGTTATTGTTGGGATAATGACTTAATGACAGAATTCGACAAGATTCTCTATAATGAGTACTTACTTAAATCTTACAACTTGCACCTTAATGATTATTATAATTAAGAACAATTGCCTAAATATATCTTTGGATCATTGATGAGACCTTAGTTCCTTTTACATGTCCAACGACTCTAATGTTCTACATTAAATTATTATCTTGAACAATAAAAGGAGCTATATCAAGTTCATTAAAGAACTTATTGATTCAATTAATCATTTTCACTAAATGAAAAATATATCATGGCTTAATTAACAACCATTGCTACATTAAAACCTTTCCAATCTCTAAATAATATTGTTCTAAGCAAAATATACCCTAATTATGATTTAGTTCTAAAGTTAATATCCTTATCATGTTGGAATCAAATATCAACTCATATATAGAATCATGGATATCTTTAATACTTCAGAAGTATCGAACATCTCAAATACTAAACATCTTTAGTACATTATCTATGTACTTGGACTTAGAAT
The DNA here is from genome assembly GCA_027563845.1 of Erythroxylum subrotundum. Taxonomy (NCBI): domain Eukaryota; kingdom Viridiplantae; phylum Streptophyta; class Magnoliopsida; order Malpighiales; family Erythroxylaceae; genus Erythroxylum; species Erythroxylum subrotundum. The sequence goes on along the minus strand of JAOQMQ010000004.1, from coordinate 21,071,489 downwards.
AGGTAAACAACTTCTAATCTATATTTATATATCTAATTCCCAGAATTAAGCTATTACCTTTTCATATCCAACAAGAGTTGTTCTTTGACAATTATATTTTCAATGAATAGGTAACAACTTCTAATCTATCTCTATATATCAAATTTCCAAAATTAAGTTATTACCTTTTCATATCCAACAAGAGTTGTTCTTGGACAATTATATTTTTAATAATTAAAAATTAGAATTGTTATTCTCTATGAGCAATATGTCTCTACATAGTCTCACTGAAAAGGATAACTATACTCCCACTAACCTTCTTATAGACATGATAAATTCATAATCATCTTCAAAATAAACTATTTGAATTCATTATGAAAGTGAATTTTTAATGTCTTATATCCTTTCAACTATACATCAAATGTATCATAAAAAACACTAGCTCCAATTGAATATATTTTTATGAGATTTGAACTTTTCAAAGTTCATCTTACCCCTACTACTTAGCTTAAGAACTATTCTCCTATAAGTGTTTGATGAAGCAAACAAGTTGTTCAATGAGTATGTAAGATTATATCCAACCTTTTGGATATCTCATAAACCTTTTATTATCTAATTTAGTTCTAAATTTAGTGGATAATACATACTTCAACCAAGCATCACTTCCTTAAATCATTAACTTTGGCTCTTTCACAGACTTAGCATTTAATATTTAATATGAATTTTTTAATTGATTCAATTAGAATTGTTGAAGGTAGCATATCTATATGAAAAATAATTTACATCATACAATATCTCAAATTGTATTTCTTCATTGCATAAATCCATATTCTTATGGAATTTTATTATGACGGTATTCACCAGAAAATCTCAACCCTATAGATAACCGAAAATGTAAAACTTAGCACAACGATTTCATCAAAGTGCTTCAGCATTCTCAATGCTTAATTTCTACTTAGATTTAAATAATTTAAACTTTTCAAAATTTTAAATCAACATTTTATTTAGTATATATGAGTATATCACATAAAGTCATTAGTAATATAATGAAATATAAGTATCATCCTTTTATAAATTGTTATTCCATCCAGTACATCACATATATAAATTTAACAATTCAATACCATCATTATTTATTCATCAAAGGTTGATATGATTATTCTTCAACTTAACAAGTTTCATAGTTTCATAATCAAAGGACACATATATATTTGTATGTAACTTTATAATTCTTATTATATTGATTTAACTAATATGGCACGAAAGGATTGTCTCAGCTATCTAACTTTGTATTCTAATCATTTATGTTGAGCATAAGTCTCCTTTGATTTAACATATAAAAACCATTTTCTTAAACTTCGATCAACTACTTTTACTTAACATTATATTTCTTATCATGCATTGAACATTATAATAATGTTAAATTTAAATTCAGTATCAAATACTCATAAGTATTAATTAAAAATACAAATGATCTCTATCATATTTCGTATAGGTAACAAAAGTCATGCAGTCGTTTCTTCTAATGATAAATATTATCATTATATAGCAAATGTCTTTAATTTTAGTACACAATTATGCTTTTGGTAGGTTATATTGAGTGAAACAATTTCATCAGGGTACTTTACCTTTCAACTCTACTTCTTCCAACCTCTTACATCTTGTTATCATGGTGTTGACATACATCTTATATGTTGTCACCAAAGTTTATGAGATAATAGTTAACTCAAAATGTCAACACATTTTATCATCTATATGATTTTGACATATCTCTAAAACTTTAACACCAAATCCTTAACAAAGATTGATAGCAAAATTGCATAATCGGTATACTTTTCTTTTCTAACTTTGAGAACTCTTCTCAATCATAATCCTTTGTCCAAGAAATTCCAAAGCAGAGTTGAGGCTAGAAATTCCAACAATGAATATTGTTTGATGTAACTTTTAAGCATCTCAACTATGAAATTCAAAAGATTTTGTAGCTATCAAAATAAGTGATAAAGAGTAAAAATTAATGAAAATTGATTAATTAATAAACAAATTACTGCATAAGTGATCAAAAGCAAAGCTTGAAAAGTACAACTTAATAGTGCAATACATCACCCTAATATAAAAATTTCTTTTTCATAAAAGTTTAGTATCTAGAAATAAAAAGTAAAGAAATATTTCCTAATCATAAGTAACAATTAAATTTGTTCAAAACATTCTTTCTAGTAAGGCATTTCTTGACTCTTAGCCTATGAGCCTTAATGAATATTGAGTACAAAAAACCAATACCTATGTACTAATGGGAAGAGAAAGGCAACACAGTTGATATAGAAATGAATTTTTTGACTCTTAACCTATGAGTCTTATAGGAACATGATATAAGCAATCAAAACCTAAGTGCTAATAAAGTACATCTTGTTTGGAAAGGTAATTGACTGAGGAAGCAAAGTTTAGGCCAATGGGACGGAATGTTTAGCCTATTTTTAATGCTAATAATTTTTAATAAACTAAAAATTTAGTTATTTGAGTAATATTTAAGGACAAAATTTAAGTTTATTCATTCAGAAGTAAGATTTTGCAATCATTTCTCGTGGACAACATACTTCAACTTTAGATTCCGTAAGTGGGCATATTCCTTCCTTCTCCTAGATCAGAGGCTTTGCTTCATAGGGGACTCCTTAATGCCATATAAATCAGGTGGAGCCTCAACCTCCTCATCTAAAAGATTGATGGAAGTTTATGTAAATGAGGTGAGCTTGTCAAAGGAAAATTTTCCCGCCCTCACCAAATTGATAGGTAATCCTTTATGATTTCATCCAAGGATGTAACCTTTAGTTAGATAAAAGGACTAACTAAATCACTATTGCCAGTCATAGAGAATCCCTTCTAAACTCCAAAACTAGTTTAGGGGAAATCATATGCTTCCAGTCATCCTAAGGACAAGCTCACCCATATTAATTCCCCTTTGGTGATTGACATCAACAAATAAGTAGCAAATATGAGGTATAAAAATTATACGAACCTAAAGCTTGCAAAGTCAATTAATCAAACTTATTTATGAACTCAAATAGGTTTGACAATAAACATTAAGGTAATGACAACCATAGCTAGCCTAATTGCAACCATAAAGATAAGAGATGCATGATCAAATTTGGCAACACAAAGGTTAGGCTAGAAATTCCAACAATAAAGATTATTTGATTTAAGTTCTAAGAATATCAAATATGAAATTCAAAAGACTTTGTAGCTGTCAAAATACGTGATTAAGAGTAAAAGTTAATGAAAATAGATAAACTAATAAACAAATTATTGTATAAGTGATCAAAAGCAAAGCTTGAACAGTATGACTCAATAGTGCAGTACATGTAACGTCGGACTGTTGGAGTTATGTAAATATAATGCCCT
>JAOQMQ010000004.1:21057814-21068017 GCA_027563845.1 Erythroxylum subrotundum | reverse complement strand
TATGGATTGGCATGTTGATTTGGATATGTTGCTTCCGCTGCAAAATGATTTCTTAAAAGTTTTGAAATCTACCGTTTTTCCAAATAAGGCATGTTTTCTTTTTCCGATCTAACACGGACTCTCTGAGCCCTTTTGTATTAGTTTGTACTTGGATACACTACTATATATTGATATATACATAGTTGCATATGATTTCAAAATTTTATTTGAATCCTTTCGGTGTATATGTCAGTGATATATAATGTTATATTCCCTTACATGAACTTAGAGTTCATTGGTATGTGAAATCTTGGAGATTTATGACATATAAGCTTTCAAGTGTGTAAAATCGAGTCCATTGGATGGATATAGCCAAGGTGGCCGAGTTCAATGTATTATAATGCCTTAGAGGTGATTAGACATCATTTATAGACTTATCAGACACTTAGAAAGTTTAATTGGAAAAGTTGATGTACATAAGGGCTTATTTGTAAATTGTTACAAGTTAAGGGACTTAAATGAAAATTTTCAATTCTTGGAGGATCAATATGAAATTTTATAAAGTTAAGGGGCTTAATTATAATTTTCAAAAGTTTGGGGACCAAAATGAAAATAAAAGTTTTGATCATTCTCAAATTTTGGGCTTAATTGCAAATTTAGGAAAATTTTGGAGCGTATAATGGTAATTTCACATAATCTAAGGGCAAAAAGGTAATTTCACCATGTTTGGTCAAAGAAGAGTCAACATTCTAGACCCTTCTTTCTTGTATGGCCGTGCACCCCACCATTAAAGATTAGAAACACTTTGTTTTAATTGAAAGAAAGGAGAAGAAAGGAGAAGAGAGGAGGAGAAGAACACCATTTGGCCATCACCAAACTTCTACCATTTTTTTTTAATTCTCCAATCCAGATCAAGGTGTTCTAAGTTAATTTGGGATCAAGGAACTCAAATCTATCATTATATTTGAGAAATTCTAAAAGGATTTTAAGATATCAAGAAAGAAAAGTTTAGGTAAATTTTGTCTCATTTCTCTCTAAATTATGATTTTGAGTTTGGTGTTAAGATATATTGTTCTCCATGCTTGAATATGCATGAAACGTGGTTTAGGTGAATGAAATGAATCATGAAGAAGACTCCTTAAGCCAAAATCGAAATGTCCTCTCTTTGGTGAAAGTTTGTGAAATTTTGAATATCTTTTGAAATTGATTGTTTAAATGAATTCTATGGTGTTAATTGTGTATGTATAATGTGAATTGATGATGAAAAATGAAGAAGATGTATATTGGATAAGGCTTGGCCGAAATGACGGGGGAAAGAAATGGACTAATGTAATGGGTTGTATAATTATGATGAATATGGCCTAAATGAAGGGAATTGAATTGAATAGGGGTGGTGAAATGTGTTATTGTTTGGAAGTGCTTGTTATATAACAAGATAGGAGCATGAATTACTATGATCAAGTCTTGAAAATATGACTTAAAATTCATGCACATTAGGTGTTTGATAAAATGTCTAAGTGAACTTGGCTTAGGATTTAAGGATTTGTAATGGTATGCATTAGAAAGAGGCTTTCATGTTCACTTAGAGTAAACTTGAATTTTTGCTTAGATTGATGAGTAATGGCCTAATGTGCTTGGATAAAAATGAGCTTAATTATGCTTTGAAATGTGTAAGTATTGGATTAAAGGCATTAAATGCCTTGGAAAATGAAAAAGAAAGCTTATGTGAATAATAAGGGAAGTAACCATGTGAGAAGCTTAATGGCCGAATCCTATAGCTTAAAGATAGTGATATTGTGTTTTATACACTTATGTGGTGGTGTATGAATATGAGATACATGTTTGAGTAGTAAATACATTGTATATTTGTATGTATAAAGGCTTGGGAGCAATAGATCAAGGAGCTCGTATTGAGAATCGTTGAAGTTAAGGGAGTGTACACCTTCTTTTGAGATGAGTTGGGAAAATCATACCTCTCAAATGAGATTAGGACATCCCAAGACATGCATGATGACTTGTATGTGAATTTTGAACCTCGGTAATGCATAGTAAGATTGAATCTCAAATAGATGCTAGTATACTTGTGTATTTAATAAATGACATTATTTTGAATAACTCTTTGTACTTGGAGTGCAATTGATGTTTTTACTACGTAATTTGATAAATGATATTTTTTTCAACAAATCTGCACTTGAAGTGCGAAGGATAATGTTTTATTTTCTAAAACTACATTTTTGAACAACTTTGCACTTGGAGTGCAAAAAATGACTTTTATTGCATGAAATAATGTTTTGGAGCTTACATATGCACAACTAAGTTATGTATGCTGCGTGTATTTGTTCTCTTTTAGCTTAGAGCCATAATAAGGTTCCATTTTATCGGTTGAACCGATAAATAAAGACATGGTGCCTTACTTGATTTTAGTACTTAATATTTGTATATGATTTTTTTGATTAGTGAGGTAACGATTGGCCATTCGTGTGCTAGGCACAATAGATTAAGCAACCCCCGTACCCTTAATGCTGGTACATAAAAAGTCGAGTACTCGTATTGACACCTTTCTATGGGACTTGCGGGTGATTACATACCTAGAGGTCTGGTCATCAACAAGGTTATCACCTAGAGTCATGACGCTCTTGTTGACCATAGTCTTGACTCACCACAGATGAAAGTCGAGCCAACACCAGGAATCAATGGGTGCGCCTACTAGTTTGGCCAACTAGTGGCGACACACATAATTGTTTTGGACTATTATGAGATTTGGTTTCCTGACGAGATTTGATTTATACATGTGAAGCTTTTCTGCTTTTGTGTACTGGAACTCGAACCTATGTTCACTAGATGAGTGATTAATAGGCTAGGCCTATGTAGTTCCTAACCAGTATATGTTGAGTCATAGGCTAGGCCTATATGTTTCTATGTCAGTATGTTCACTTCATTGGTGGTTATGCGCATGTTAGATGCGTGAAAAATCCGTCTTTAGGTTATCTAGACCGTCTTGGTGTGTACCGGGTTCTGTTTGCGATATATGTTTTTCCTGCTCACTGAGTACATAGTGTACTCACCCCTTTACTTTCCAACCATTCAGGTTAATTTGGTGAGCTTGAAGCTCTAAGTGGATCGTGTGGTCTTTTGACATTTTCGGGGCATTACCGCATATGAGTAGTCTCTGTTTGTACTTTTGTTGTATAGTGGCTCATGAGTTCTTTTTATTAAGTTGGTTATGTTGATATGCTTTATGATTTTGTAAATTGACTATTGATTGTCTTGTGGTTTGTAAATGACCTTATGTATAAACCTTTTGTATTGTTGTTGAGATTGCTCTTGAGTGGACTTAAAAGTCCAGAAGTTGTGGTAGAGTTTTAAATGTGAATATAAAAGTGCGTTTAAAACTGATTTATAGGTATTTTAATTGAGTTTTGAGATTTTTAAAATACAGCCATTATGTTATCCAAATGTTTTTAAAGGATATTCAGTTAGCCTTGCATAGTCGAGTTAAGGGTACCGTAAGTATCCTTAGCCTGGGTATGCAGTGATTGTCATATGCTCGATGTGGTTCCGGGTCGTGACAGTACATCACCCTGACATAAAATTTTCTTTTCCGTAAAAGTTCAATATCTAACAATAGAAAGTATAAAGAAATATTTCCTAATCATAAGCACCAATTAAATTTGTGCAAAAATTTTTTTTAGTAAGGCACTTCTGGACTCTTAGTCTATGAACCTTGATGAAAAATAAGTACAAAAAATTAATACATATGGACTAATGGGAAGAGCAAAGCAAACATATGATATGGCAAGGAATTTATTAACTTTTAATCCATGAGTAAAACATGTGATATGGAAAGGAATTTATTAACTCTTAATCTATGAGTCTTATAGGAGCATGATATAAGCAATCAAAACTTAGGTTCTTATGGTTAAGATTACGGCAAGATAGCTTCTAAAGTACTTCTTGCTTGGAAAGGTAACTGGTTGAGAAGGAAAAATTTATGCAAATGGGATGGAATTTTTAGCCTATTTTTATTGTTAATAATTTTAAATAAACTGAAATTTTAGTTATTTGAGTTATGTTTAAGGAAAAAATTTAATTTTATTCATTCAGAAGTAAGACTTTGCAATTATTGCGCTTGGATAATAGACTTCAACTTCAGATTCTACATGTGGGCACCTTCTCTCCTTCTCCCAGATTAGAAGCATTGCTTTACAGGGGAATCCTTAGCATTATATAATTCAAGTAAAGCATTGGTGAACGTTTATATAGGTGAGGTGAGTTTGTCATAGGAAAATTTCCTTCCCTCCCCAAATTGTTAGGTAATCCTCTTTAATTCCCTCTAAGGATGCAACCTTTAGTCAAATGAAGGGATTGACTGAATCACTACTACTAGTGATTGAGAATCACTCACAATCTCCAAAATCAATTTGGGGTAAATCATCTACTTCCAACCATCCTAAGGACAAGCTACCCATATTAAGTCCCCTTTGGTAAATGGTATTAACAACTCCTAAGCCTCCACCCCCAGCCCCCTCCAAATTTGGAAGTTATAAGTGGGCTTCAAAGGATACACCCTAGCTGAAATGGAAGCCTCAGTCTCTAAGGAGTTGAATGTATCGGCTCAGTTGAATTATGGAACTCATCCACAAAACCCAAGCACTGTTAAAAGTGTAGTCACCAAAGTGGTCTCTAAGGGCAGATCTTTATCTAAATAAGATCCTTCCTGCAAGTAGAATTACAAAGAAGAGTAGAATGGAGATACCTCTAGATGGCTTTACAGTGTTTCCCCCCTCAACCTCATGGAAAAAATCAGAGAGGAGGATAAGTAAAACCAGAATTGGAGGTAATTATTCTCAGAACAAATTTCATTCTTAATTTTGAATATTAGATGGCTAAATAGCCCTAAAAAAATAGAAAGTAGTTAGGAATCTTATCCTAGAGAGGAAGTATGCATTTTTAGGTCTTTTAGAAACTAAAATAAGAGTTGACAAGCTATAGGTATACTTTAAATCTTTTGGTCCAAAGTGGTATTTTGTTACTAACTACTCCTACCACTTCCATGGAAAAAATTTCATATTTTTTGAACCCATAAGTAATTCATGTGGATGTATTGGCCTACACAAACCAACTAATACTCGTTATGTAATTCACTATAATGTGACTGGCGAAGTGAGAGTAAACTATAAGAACATGACTAATGAACTCAGTCAAATGACCTCTCAGCTAAGAGTCTTAGATCTTAACTATATAGGGATGTATTTCACCTGGTCCAACAACCAACGTAAAGAATGGCTTATTAGAAAGAAACTAGATCAGATTCTAATGAATGATGACTGGTTGAAACGATCTTTTGCTAACTTTGGAGCTCCTATAACTTTAGATCATTCAATCATTGATGTACTTAACCTTACCCCCTCTTTGTTTCCTAAAGCTCCTTTTATATTTTTTAATTTTCTGGCTTCCAAAGAGGGGTTTAAATAGGTTGTAAGTAGTAGAATGAATCAGATTATAGTAGGGTTTAAATCCTATCAAATTATAGTTAAGTTAAAAGCAATAATACAAGGATTAAAGGCTTTTCAACAAAAGGTCTGTGCAAATGCCAGCTTAAGTCTTCAAACAGAAAATAAGTCATTGAGAAAGATTCAAAATGATGTATACTTGAATCCACTTGACCAAAATATGAAGTTATTATACTTAGGTACTTCAAACACAACTCATTATTGAAGAAGGCAAGGATTAATTGGCTCAATAAAGGTGATAAAAACTCTAACTTCTTCAATTCTATCCTAGGAAGGAGAAATAGAAACAAAATTTCTTATTTAATTGATGAGCATAGTAAGTAGTGCAGGGATAGATCTCAAATAAGTGAAATTGCTTTGAATTTTTACAAAAACCTCTTGGGGTACAAATCTACCGAAAGCTGTTCAGTTTAGGAGTTGAAACTATTTATTAACCATTCTATACGCCAAGACCAAAAATCTATTCTCATTAGGCCTTATAATTCTTAAAAAATCAAATAAGTGATATTTGGACTGAATCAAATAAGGAGCCTAGGCTTGATGGATTTAATGCAAGCTTCTTTTTTTAAAAAATGGAGCTTGATTAGGGGCTTAGTCATTGACACATTCTAAGAAATTTTTATAAGTAGAAAGATTCTCAGAGAGCTAAATAGAACCCATGAGTTCCTATTCCCTAAGACACAAAATCTTAATTCTTTGCATGATTACTACCCCATATCCTACTACAACACCATCTTTAATGTAATTTCAAAGCTACTAGCTAACAGACTCAAGGAATCTCTAAAGTTGATCACAAGTCAATGTCAGGGATCCTTCATCTCTAGGAGGTCTATTGGGGACAATATTTTATTAGTACATGAGGTTTTTAAGGACTGTGACATAAAGACATCAAAATTTGCTCAATGAAAGTGGATTTCACTCAAGCCTTTGATTCTTTGGATTGTGATTTTATAATTCACTATCCCTAAGCATTTGATGTCCCAGAAATCTTGGTAAATTAGATCAAAGCATATGTAATCACAACTTTTTACAGCATTTTAGCAAATGAGTCCCCTTCCAAAATTTTCAATAGGGCTAAAAGAATCAAATAAGGACACCCTTTATCTTCTTATTTGTTTACTATATCCATTAAAGTACTTTCTAGATTGCTTAAATTTGACATAATTACAAGTGTCAAAGTTCTATATAATCATAAGTGCAGTGGCCTTAAAATATCCCATCTAGCTTTTCCAGATGACCTAATGGTATTTTGTGGTCCCTTAAGGTAGTGGTGAGCTCCCTCAATCATTTCTCAAGGCTCTCAACCTTAAGAGTAAACAAAGATAAAAGTAAGCTCTGTATCTTTTTTTATTCAAAGAATATTGAACTTGTTGGCTATATTTTTGGATTGAATGTGTATTATGCCTCTTTAAAGACCTTGGTGTTCCTATAACTACCAAGGAACTAAGATATGTAGAATATTTACCATTATTGGAATACATTAGAAGCATGGTTAACTCTTGGCATAATAAAATCTTGTCAAATGTAGGTAAGTTGCAACTGATTATATCTATCCTGAGAAATATCCATGTACACTGGAGTTCTCGTCTTGTCCTATATAGAAGAATCACCAAAGAAATGAATAAGATCATGAGGAACTATTTATGGTCAAGGAATAATGATAACCTAAAAAGGAAAAAATCAACTGAAATGACCTATTTCTCCCTAAGAAAGAAGGCAATTTGGGCTTAATTTCCCTATAACCCATGAATTCAACTTACTTTTGAAAAGGATATGGATACTTTTTAATTATAGGGAGGATCATTGTTCTAAGTGAATGCATAAATATGACCTATCTATGACCAGTTTCTAGAAGCTCAAAATTAACAGGGAATACTCTTTGTGCTTGATCTAGATTCTTAGACTTATAAATCAACTCGACTCTTCCTGCAAAAGCTTGATGGGAAATGTATGAAACTTACTTGGTTCTAGTTTGAAAACTGGTCCAATCTTAGGCCTTTACACCTAGGGGAGGACTTGTCCCCACTTACTCTGAGAATTCATATTCATTCTAAGTTTGAGTGACATAATTTCTAGAAGGAATTAGAGAGGTGTAAGCAGTATTCTTAAAAACTCCCCTGTATACTAGCTAAATCCTAATCAGATGGATATAGTGATTTAGGTAAGGGATCCTTCATAGAGCTTTTCTAACAGATCCTGCTATGATATATTTAGGCTTCATTCCCCAAAATTTCCTTGGTTTCATCTAATTTGGTCTAAAATTGTATCTCCCAAGCTTTCATTTAATAGTTAGATGGCAGTGAGACAAAGGCTTTAAACAAGGGATATGTGTTGTAGAATACAAACAACATTGTGCTTATTGTGTCAACTAATTCCTGAAACTAATGATCATATATTTTCCAATGCTCCTACTCTTAGGTTATTTGGTCCAAAATCCAACACTTGATGAATCTATTTTGTAATGAGGGAGAATGGCCACTGATTATAAATTGGGCTGCTGAAACTATTAAGCACCTGAAGCAAAACTCTTGTGTATTCAAAACTACTTTCATGTGCTTCATATATGCTCTTTGGAGGGAAAGGAAGAATAGGCTTCGTAAGGGTCTAGCTTTGGACAAGTATCCAATGGTAACCAATACCATCTTTTAGATTAGAGAAATTTTAATGAAAAATAAAGCTCACCTCATAGTCAACACCCAGATGAAGATCAATTGGGATCTAGATTTCAAAATTTTATTTGTAATTCTCTAAGTATAATATTTGAACTAGGTCAATATTGGCAACTTACTCGTTTAGTTTGTTGTTTACCCTTTAAAGGCTTAATTATTGTATATTGTTTCTATTATAAGCTTATAACTTAGTTAATAAAATTCTTTCATTTTTTCAAAATAAAAAGAAACAAGACTTTACGATGTCAAATATTATAAAATTTTCTAAAAGTCTAAAACTTAGACCACATAGATGAATTCAACAATCAAATAGCTAAGGTTTACATAGAATGTTCTCCAAGTGAAGGAAATTATTGTGCCATCTAACATTCATAAATGAAAAGAATTTCCATCTATACTTTGTATTGTGATGAGTAATGCCCAAAAAACCCAGATTTTAAAATCCTATATTCTAGAAACCCTAAGCAAATTAGAGCAAGAAACTCAAAAACCCAAATCCTAAAATTCCCAAAATCTATAAATAACACATAAAATCAATCGTTCCACATCATCATTTTTTCACCACGAAAAATAATAAACAATTATAGATACGTAGGAAACAGAGAAAAATAAAGAGACAATAACTTGTTTAATGGAGAGATGAAGAACAAAGAGGACCATAAGAAGAGGGCACTAGAACAACAGAAGATATGAAGCAAGGAAGTCATAAGAAGGGTAGAATAAAGAACACCTTGTTTTAAGAACTAGTTGTTGTAATACAAAGAAACAACGAATTTATGTCTTTGTGATATATTGTTTTTTTTTCAATTTTTAGAAATAAGAAACCACAACATACCAAAACAAACGTGTTTTGTTATTATGTTTCTCAATTAATTTGATCCGTTAAAGTTAAAAACAATTATTTTCTTAGTTTAATTAAGAAGGGTAATTTTAAATAAAATTTTAATATGATTGAAATGAATAAATGGGAAATCCAAAGTTGGAATAAATATAGAAGCATCAAACAATTTAATCATACTATGAATTTATGGAAGATGGTGATTGAGAAGACAGTGAAAAAGGGTACATCTATCTTGAAAAAACCAATTTGGTTTTATACTAGAAAGGTCCACGATAGAAGTCATTCATCTCCTTAAATGATTGATGGAATATTATAGAAACAAACATAGGGACCTTTATATGGCTTTTATTGATTTAGAGTAGGCTTATGACAGGGTATCTAGGGAAGTCATATGGAGGTGTTTAGAAGCTAATGGAGTTTATGTTGTTTATAGATAGGGTATAATGGTGTTAAGACTAAAGTAAGGATGATAATTGAAAGTTACAAAGCATTTTTTATATTAATATTGGGCTATATTAAGGATCCTTGTTGAGCCCTTTCTTGTTTGTATTAGTTATAAATGAGCTTACCAAGAATATCTGAAGGAATATGCCTTGGTATATGTTGTTTACTAATGGCCTTATTTTAGTGGATGAAACAAAAGATGGTGTTAATAATAAGCTAGAACATTAAAGGGATATGTTAGAGTCAATGAACTTTAAATAGAATAAGACTAAGACTGAACAACTAAACCCATTTGTAGAGAAAGAAATCAGAGAGTGTTCAATAAGATCAACACTGATAAGCATATCTTGGCCCACAAGTTATATTGTTGGATAAGAGAAATATTGGTAGCTCATCACATGCTAGAACAACTAAGCCCGTTCTATAGATGACAATGGAATCTCTGAAAACTAACTCTTCCCTAGAATTTTTGTAAAAACCTTTTTTCTTATTCATGCTTAATCCAACTTTATAAAGACTTTTTGATGTCATTTACGACTTAATGAATGAATTCTCTTATCTTTCAAAAAAAAATAACAAACATATTACTAATAACAAACATGTCAGATGATCACACTAAAAATAAAGAAAAATAAGCTTACAATTATTTTGCTTTTGTTGTCTATAATGTTGGTGTAAGTCGACTTGTACATTATGTAACTCGACTTACGCATGCACAGTACCTATAAGTCGACTTGTAAGGTGACACAACTCGACT
>JAOQMQ010000004.1:21034272-21047717 GCA_027563845.1 Erythroxylum subrotundum | reverse complement strand
CTCAATTGACTTAAGTGACATGCCCATACTACCCCTCATGCATAAGTTACCACCATAGCATTTTAAATTCATTAACTTATGCCACCCAAACTCATTACTGCTACATTAATATGTCAATTTCTTCCCAACATACTTAAATCTATCAAGACCTCAGGAATTTATTCTAATCATGCTTAGTCAAATATAATTAAAAAAATCAGGGGCCAACAATGTTAGTTTGGTCATCTTTTCCAATGAATGAGATTCATAAGATTCATAATAAAAAAGATCCAAATATCCTTCTTCATGTAACTTTTTGATTCTAGTTTTATCGATATAACCTAACTTATAATGCCATAAATAAGATATATTTTAGTCTTTTAACTATCTTTTCTTTCTATTTATATTAAGGATTGTCCTTTCAAGATCTAATTCATACAAACCGTTCGAAAGTAATCTAGATCCAAATATATATCATCTTTATAAAAAGAAAAACTTTTATTCTTAATAATGAAGATAAATCCATTCAAATCTAAATAAGAAATGGAAACGATGTTGTTAGTAACAACTAGAACATAACAACAATTATTTATAATCTACTCTTTGTTAATGCTTGCATGTTATGACAAATATAAGAATCGCATCTAGTATCTAATACCTAATAATGTGGAACAAAAGTAGAAAGATTGATTTCAATCATAAACATACCTGAAAAAGTAGCTTCTTTAAACTTTTTAACTTTCAGGGTAGCAAGATAAGTTGTACAGTTCCTCTTCTAGTGTCCATCCCACAATGAAAAAAATGTCCTTTTCATTGGTATTTTTCTTGACACTACCTTTTAGCTTTGTGACTATTGTAGAAGCTTTTTATTTTTTGTTATTATTCTTCTTGGAGTCGTTTTTCTTACTCTTGGAAGAATCCACAACAAAAACAAAATAGTGTTCCTTTTTATGGCACCCTGAATAGTCTTGTGCATATTCAACAGTTCAGGCAATGACACATCCTTTTGGTTTATATGAAAGTTTACAGCAAATTATGAAAGGTTTGGATTAAGAGACTGTGACATCATATTGATGCTCAACTTATGATCCATGACAAAACCTAACTGGCCTAATTTTCAATATAGCCAATCATATTCATCACACAAAGCTTCACTAAAGATCCTTATGCCATTTTGCATTGAAATAATGCTTTAGAGAATTAATGTCTCTCCACACTACTTTGTGCACTGAACAACTCCTGAGATGCAGAATTATAACAGAAGCATCAATATTCTCAAGCTGGCTCTGAAGTTATAGAGATATACTAGCGTACATCATATATATAGCTTGTTTAACATCATCAATATAACATTGATCTCTGATAGAAGTAAATTATACTATGTTTAATAGGTGTTTTAGTGTTTTTTAAAGTATTTCTTAGATGATTATCATGTGTATAGGCTTAGAATTATGTTATTGTAGCGTTTGTTTAGTTTAGAGCAAGAATTAGATCTTAATTTTATGTTTCAAGAAGTGTTTGATGTGTTTGTGAGTGTTTGAAATTAAGTAATTGAAGAATGAAGAAGATAGAGGCATAATGAATCAGGTCACATGAATTCCATGTCACGATCATAATAGAGAGAAAATTTCCAGGGTTATCATTGTGACTCCGTGGCAGACATTTTCCAAGCACGACTTTTTTCATCTGTTTTAAGGTTTAGGGGTATTTTTGGAACCAAACAAAATGGGAAAACCCTAGTTACACCCATAAGACCCTAATCCACTACTTAAGAACATGAAACTCACAAAAACACGGCAGCAGCCAACACAAAAAGTGGATCAAACGTGGGAGATTAAAAAGAACATCCAAGGATTCCAGCTTTCCATATCAAGACCTAAATAGAGTTTTTCTTCTTTTCCTTTAGTTATTTCATTAATCTTGATGTGTAATCTAAATTTCAAGATGTTAAACATGTTCATGAAGTTCTAAATTTCATATTATTATTTATTCTATATTTATTTTGTGACTAATTATTATTGATTTTAATACATATTCTGGTGTTTATGTTAATGTTATATGCTTATACTTAACAATAAATCGAGAGAGTGGATCAAAAGTAATCAAATTAGATTGTGCAATAAGAGTTAGTAGTTTAATAGTCTCACAATTATCAAATTAACAATCATTCGAAGAGAGATCTTATGTAAGAAATTAATTATCTAAAAGATAGCATAAAATTTAATTGAAAACGTTAAAGAAGGTTTTATGAATTGAGAGGTTGCAATTTAGAAATTTTGAATTCAGTTAGGGTTAATTGATTAGTTCTTAAGAGAGAGTAATTGATACCTTAGGAAATCTAGGATCAAACTCATAATTTGATAAACAAAGGTTAAAGGAATTAAAATAAGGAAATAATAAGTCCTAAGCATTCAATCTTGATCAACCTTTAATCTTATTGGCAACTCATTATTTATTTGCTTTGTTTTATTATTTGTTTCAATTTCTATTATTTATTTTTATTCAAATCACATTCTAAATACCTTAGAAAAAGTTTGGTTCAAATTATTTAACCTTGCATAATCCTCGTGGCAATGATAACCTTATATACTATAAGATATGATCCATATGCTTGTGGTGTATTGAGGGTTTTATTAGATATAAAACTTGCTCAACAAGTTTTTGGCGCCATTATTGGGCATTTTAGCACTAAGACAGTTTGGATTTGTTTGATTTAAGGAATTGTTACCTTTTCTTATGTGAATGAGGTACCCAATCCCAAGAAATAAAGAAAAGAAAAGGAAAGTTTGGACACAAAGTAGAAAATTCATCAATCTAGATATAAAAAGGCAAGAATGAGGAATTCGAAGAGTTAAACACCAAGAAGAGATAGAAAGAACAATGGCAGAGGAAATACATCACGGAGAGCAAAGTACCCTTATGGATTTCATGAGGTCGGGGTT
Organism: Erythroxylum subrotundum; assembly: GCA_027563845.1. Lineage (NCBI taxonomy): Eukaryota > Viridiplantae > Streptophyta > Magnoliopsida > Malpighiales > Erythroxylaceae > Erythroxylum > Erythroxylum subrotundum. The sequence continues at coordinate 21,044,796 of JAOQMQ010000004.1, read as the reverse complement.
CAACCCTTATCAACAAAAAATTATACGACCACTAGTGCACGAAGCATATGACCTATTTAAAGAGATGAAAAACAATAGTTGTCATTGGACATCGGAATGTAGTAGACAGTAGTTAACTTTCCTAGTTCCAGAAGAAATGATTACTGTAGGTTTAATGGCAACATTGCAGGCTAAGATCGATAACCTTACCAAGCATTTAAATGACCTGATAGCCGCTTCTTTCTCTTCATTCAAAGTAATTCAGTATGGATGCGACCTATGCAAACAAGAGAGACATATCACAACTAATTGCTTCCTATTGGAAAGCAACAATGTGCAGTAATTCAACTTCATAGGAGCACAAGTTGGTTGGAGAGGTAATGACCTTTATTGGAACACATACAATTCTAAGTAGTAGAACCATCAAAAATTTTCTTAGTCTAACAATGCAAGGACTCACATGGGAACTCAAGGAACACAAAGATTTCAACAAGACGGGTCTATTGCAAATGATTCAAAATTGGACAAGCTCATGAGTATGGAAGAGGCCAAAAGAGGCTGGAAGGGCAATTCGAGTGAGTGGCGAAGACTCATGCCTTTTCTATTCATAACCTGGATGTTTATGTAACACACCACTACTATAAAGCATATACCCAAACATCCAGATGACATTCAATAACATACCCTATGAGAATGGCATGTTAGAGCAATCATATTCACTATTAGGGCATCATACAGAACATAAGTGATAATAAGTTCAACATTTCTCATTTCATTTAACAAACATCATTTACATTGTCATTACATCTCATAATCCATATATTTACATTACAAAAACATCTAAGATGAAATGAGATGCTAACAGAAATAATATATCTAAACTCCTCAAACATCAGCTGACCAGACCTTTGAGCCATTCCTGATTCCAAAATTGACAATACTAGACAGCTACTAGATTGCCTTAGAAGTTAGGTCTCCTTAGTACTTGAAAAACAATGTTGTAATTTTGATGAGTTTTGCAAACTCAGTAAGTAAACCATCATCGATGTGCTCACTCGAGTCAAAACATAACATCACAAGTATACAACCAAATTCACAAGTATTTCACATTAGCTTGAATCAATTCCCATACAATTTTGTATACCAAATCACACTATACATCATATCTCAATAAGCACATTATAATACAAACATGTCATATAATATTTTCAGAACAATCTAGTCTTTCACCTCAATCATTCATATAATCAACATGTAAAGATATATATATATATATGCAATGCACATAAGATTCCATTTTATTTTTATTTTGTTGTAACTGAGCGCCTATTTAACTGTCCCGTATCTATTGTGAATACCAGGCTCATTTCAGATACTGTTCTGTACCCATTGTGAATACCAGGCTCATTAATCGTTAAGCCTGTGGCTCTGTGTGCACATTTTTATGCTGTAAGCTCTTTTCCACGTTAGTCACTCCAGTTACAACTCCTTTTTTTGATCATGCATATCAATGTAATGAAAACGCATCAAATCACATATTATGCTATCAATAACTCTCATTCAGTGTGCACAGTCATATAGCACATTCATCGGATCTAAGTTTGACATTCAACATATAGTTGAGAACATAATTTTTATATTCACATTCAATTTGCAAACACTTCCAATACAGTCCCGAATATCAAACTTCTCGGACCATTAATGTTAGAAATTAACACAATCATATCAGCAACAATTCAATATCTAACAGTTAATTAAGAACAATTCAAATATAATGAGTAAACATCTATGTTAACTCATAGTATGCTCCAGATAGCTATTGCCTTGACGAGCCGGCAATGTCTAGATGTTTTGGATCAATTTGTGCTTCTAAATCATGCAATACACACATATGAACACATTAATAACTTGTTTAATCAAATAAGTACTCAATCATACATATGTATATGTGTTATGTTCATTGCATGCTTAATTAAACTTTCCGAGTATGTAACTATTCATAAATTTTGACCATTCAAACATTATACTTTGTATACTACCATTTTACAATCAGGTTTGTACCCCTAAGTTAGCTTGATTTACTCCAAATTCATTAACCATACTTTACACTTATCTTTGAACATTTCCATGATCAAAAGCTTCTTATAAAACACACACAATTGTTATTTTAAATATGGAATTTTAGCAAGCTAAATCTATACATTCATCAAACTTTTTCCGGCAACAAATACTCATACATTTACCTAATTCATAATTACCCTATGTTCTTCAATGCTCATTCATACATACCTTATACACATTTCTCATGTCCTTTAAGATCATGTTTGCATTAAAAAAATCATTTATTCCTTTAACAAATCAAAATTTCTAGATTTGAACTCAACGCATCAAAACAATCCATTCTTTAGATAACGATATCAATTAACTACATAAACTTATCAAGATCTTAACCAATTAATCAAGTAACAATATAAGCTCATTACTCACCTTAATCAAGTACAAATATATCAATTTAGAGTGAAATTTCTCAGATGGTTCAAAATGTGCACAAGGCTGAAACTAAAATTCCAGAATTTGTCAACAACATCACTAATGTGTGTAACTTTTCTACCCTCAATACCTCATGAATTAACAAGGTTAAAGACATCACTAACACCTGAAATTTTCTAGATTTCATATATCCAGATCTTAACCAATTAATCAAGTAACAATATAAGCTCATTACTCACCTTAATCAAGTACAAATATACCAATTTAGAGTGAAATTTCTCAGATGGTTCAACATGTGCACAAGGCTGAAACTAAAATTCCAGAATTTGTCAACAACATCATTAATGTGTGTAACTTTTCTACCCTCAATACCTCATGAATTAACAAGGTTAAAGACATCACTAACACTTGAAATTTTCTAGATTTCATGTCCCTTAAGGTTACATCATTTCAGGTTAATTTAACTTCCATATTGGTTACACTAAGGCTTATAAAATTCTGTTCACTTATGTCATTAACATTCATTAATTTACAAACACACTTACAACTCAAAATTTCCAGATTTGAAAACATATTAATAACACCTATCTTTAGCATGAATTCCTCATAAATTATACTTCAATTCCCAACTTATATCATCCATAAAATAGTCCGTAAACTAACATTTTCGTATATGCAAAAACAGACCAGAAAAGTACTCATTCATTCTCTATTTTCCAGCTTTCTCAGGATAGGTTTTTGGGTTAGTTTTGTATGGCCATTATGACATAGAAAATGAGATATTTAGGCAATATATTCTTCTAAATAAATGTTCCTATTTGTATTAAGTTTCTAATGAAATAAATCTAATTCAGTTTGGTTCATTATTCCTAGAGTTATACCCAAAATACTACTGACTATTATCAAACAGGGACAGCAACCAGTACTCAACTTCAAGCCAAATTTCAAAACCCTTAGAGACAAAAATTAGATTCAATTCCTTCATGAAATTTTAGATATATGTATCTAGTTTAATATAAAATTAAAATCATCCCATTTGGATATCTACAAGTCAAGATATGACTAAAATACGGATGCGTCTTCAGTGGAACTACTCCATCTAACGAGGTACACACTCCAATTAACTCATTTCAGTCATATTATGAAAAGTAACGCCTAAGACACATGTAAGTGAACCAGCAACATCCCATTTTCATTTAGGATACTTCTGTTAACAAAACCACTCATGTTACATTCAGAAAACACAGCAAGATATCAAAGTTTCCATATAAAAGAATCCACCATCTAACTTATTCCAGGTCACTTCATCATCTACATCTTATACAATCTTTCCTAATTCAATCATCATAATCACATGCCTTAAAGATCAGATTTCTTCTTACTTAAGGTAATCTAGCCCTCCAAGCTTGCAAGATTATCACAAAGTAAAGGTGAAAACAAGTTGATTTTCGGCTAGGACAAAGAACAACAAAAATCTGGTTCTTTGGTTATCTTGTGAAGGTTAAAAATATGAAGTTGATGTGGTCATTTAGCAAGGTTGAAATCAAATTACAGAGATGTGTGTTAACAGCAACTTTCGGTGGAGAAAGGAGATGAAGATGGTGGATTTTTCCAGCAGCAACTTATCTTAATTCAACTAGGTGCAAGGTGTCTCCAAACTACCTTAACATGTGTCATTTGGCATGTAAGCCATTTATCTCCTCCTTAAGCTGCCACATGTCTCCTAATTACTAGTTCATTTTTCATTCACTTATGCTACCATTTTTCAACTAATTACCTATGCCAAAGGTCATATAATTATTTGTCCACTTATTACTAAATCATGCTGCCATTTGTCAATTATTTCATAGGCTTGGTCATCCTAATTTTCCAAGTGTTAATTTGTCTTGCCACTTGGTATTTTCCAAGTCCAAATAGACATATTAATTCATCACTTTTCTAATGGTAACAATTAATTCCAAATTTACTACTTGTAACTAATCAAACCAAAATTCAAGACATTAACTATACACAATTTACTTCATGATCATTTTAAACCTACTACTTGTAACTAATCAAACCAAAATTCAAGACATTAACAATACACAATTTACTTCATGATCATTTTAAACCTTTCATTTCCCGGAATATGACAATTGAGTGCATATACTATCTTTGTAATGTGTACAAAATCATAATTCATGTGTGTATGATAATGATATTAATGTGAATGAAATGCATTTCATGAATGCTACAATGATTTGACTCATATGCAATAATCTAAGGTTCTAACCCTTAGTATGGAAAACGGGCCATTACAGTTTAAGTGGGCTAGTTTGCCAATGTATTATCTACAACAAGTGTGGGAAGCCATCTAAGCAATATGGGAGTAAAACCAAGAGAGCAATTTAAGGCGATCACACTTAGGAGAGGGAAAACGCTAAAAGAACCACTAGAGAAAAAAGTTAAACCCTACCTTGTAGAAGATATAGAGAAGAAGAAAAAGGATGAAGAAAAGAATAAGGACCCTCCCTATGTTTCTCCTCCACCTTACTCACCGAAAATACCATTCCCATAAAGACTTCAGAAGAATAAATTGGACATAAAATTTGCAAAGTTTATAGAAAAGCTAAAGAAATTGCAAATTACCTTGCCCTTTGTGGAAGTTTTGAAGAGCACACCCACGTACGCAAAGTTTTCCAAAGATATATTATCAAGAAAACAGACTTAGGATCACAATCAAACAGTCTCTATGACGGAAAGTTGCAGCTATATAATTACCAACCGCATACCCTCACACTTGAAAGATCTAGGGAGTTTTACATATGCTATGTAGTTGGTAATTTAAAGTTTTCTAAAAGCTTATATGACTTAGGCGTATGTATAATCTTATGCCTCTGCCAATTTTCAAAAAATTGGGGCTATGTGATGTGAAGACAACTTTTATGCTTATTTAATTGGTGATCAATCAATAAAGAAACCATTTGGCATGGTGAAGGATGTGCCCATAAAAGTGGACAAGATTATAATTCATGTGGATTTCATCATGCTGGAATTTGAAGAGGATCAAAACTATCCACTAATTTTTGGTATACCATTTTTGAACACTGGAAGGGATTTGATAGTTATCCATGAAGACAACCCCATCCTTAGGATTGGTGAAGAAATAGTGAAATTTAATATGAGTAAGGTAGTAAAGAATACAAGCTGCTAAACTGAAATTAGACAAAAAGAGTGGTGACAAACCACTTATTATAGACCTAGGTTGAGCATGGAAGGAAGAATACGTCAAGCTAATGACGTTAACCAAGCGATATGAGGTAACCCAAGAATTAGGATTTTTTATTATTTTATTTTTAGTTTATTTTGTTGGTAATTTGTTACTTTTCTTTTTTATGTTTATTTTGTAAGGAATTGGATTGCTGGAATTTTATGGCATGAAGTGGCTCCAATTTCATCGCCACACCACCAACGCCTCAATTACCATAAGAATTCTTTCTCTAACTTTGTATTTATTTATCTTTATTTATATTGTTTTGTTTTCGCACATTGAGGACACATCATATGCGTATGAATTTTTCATTTGTATCAATTATGTTTGATTTTACAATTGAGTTAGTTTTTGATTAGGTTGACATAGTGGGAATATTTTATACATAACGTGTGCATTGCATCAATGTATCAATGGCAAGAATTAAATGAGATTGGCTTATTTTGAAAATGGTCATTTATTTTTATAAGGCATAGTAACTTATGAAAATGGTCTTTGGGATGAATATGTATGTTAATTAGGATATGACACTTATTATTTCAATTTATGACTTTTGTTTGTATACATTTATAATTATGGTCAATTAACTAACATTAATACCTTTCATGAGATTGATTGACTAAAAAGAATTGAGGTAGGCTAGCATAAAAACATTAAAAAGAGAAAAAAAAAGGAAAAATTACAAATAAAATAACTATTTTGTTGACCCTTTTAAAGAAAATTGGGTTAAGAATAGAGCTGGTAGCCAGTTGAGAGCTGTGAAATAGCTGAACAACCAGGGGCATTCACAAAAAATGTTTGTCTTCGCGTCAAAAGACTAGAGTGATGCTCCAACCAAGCTACATAAAAAATGTGACCTAGTTGAGACATTGGGGACATTTATGACAAGATGTTTGCCTTTGCTTCAAAAGACTAGGTTATTGTTAAAGAAAATCTATTTAAAAAATGGTGTTATAATAAATAAACATACTAATCTTTTAAAATAGCAAGAATTTTCATGAAAGTTTACTCAGTGATAGTTTACCTTTTTGATTGATTAATAATAATAATTGCATTCTTACAAGCATGTAGGTGTATGAATAGGGTGTTAATATTTTGGTTGATATGTATATTTAAATCAAAGTACTTGAACATGAAAGGAATAACTTAGTATGTTGGCATATTTTTGAGTGATTGGTGTTTGAGGTTAAGTTAATTTCATAAGATTTGATGCCATTATACCATTATTGTATTGTTGCATGATTTTGTGCTTATGCAATTATGTATTTTTATTTGTTCATGTTTTTAGTTTTGCTTGAGGACAAGCAAATGTTTAAATGTGGAGATGCTGATAGGTGTAAATTATACTATATTTTTATAGGTAATTTAGTGTGTTTTTAAGTATTGCTTAGATGATTATCACATGTATAGGGTTAGAATTATGTTATTCTTAGTGTTTGTATGTATTCTAAGTGTTTGTTTTTTTAGAGCAAGAATTATATCTTAATTTTATGTTTCAAATGGTGTTTGATGTGTTTGTGAGTGTTTGAAATCAAGTAATTGAAGAAAGAAGAAGATGGAGTGTCAAGAACATACAATTTCTTATTTACGTATTAGTTTAGCCTAATTTATAGGTTTCCAAAATTATAATTGTTTTAGTTTTTGAATTTTTCCTAATTGATGAGGTTAATCTTATATGTGAATATAATTGGAATCTTTATATGTGCCTCATTATGTATGTTTAATCTCTTCTCAATTCGAAAAATAACATAACTTATATTGTACTCAAAATAACCATGTATTATAAAATTGGATTTTTTTTGTTCTAAGAATATATTCTAAGTTTATTTTCATAAGTTTTGATGTTGTATCTTAATTATGTGGTTAAAAAATTTATTATATGTTAATGAGGTTTATATTATATTATGTACTTTGTTTCATATAAGCGAAATTATTAGGATGTAATTGTCTCTTTTAAAAGCATTGTAATTAATAAACTAGATTAGTAAATGAACTTTCCTCATAAGATCGGCTCTTATTTCCTATATACTACATTGCTTAATTAATTGATTAATAAATTGAAAGTAAATAAGGATTTAATTTCTTATGTCTAACGACATATATCAAATTTTTGCACCATTGTCAGGGAAATTGTTACTTGGTTAGTTTATTTATTATTGACTCATAACTAACAATTCTTTTGTTTTTGAAGTTGTTTTATGATTACGCTGAAGTAATGATGTTTGAAGATATTTTGCTAGAGGAACCTTAACAGCGAAGAAAGACATCGAGCCAATGATATAAACCAAAGGCGCTACTTGAGAGGCAACACAAGATGACAAAAATCATATTTGAATTTCTTTCTGTTTAGCTCTTTTTATATTTATAAAGCCATTTATTTTCTCAAAAAAATTATTTTTACTGTTTTATCTGTTTTTTTGCTTGGATATTTCTTTTTCTACACTTACTTGTTACATTGAGGACAATGTAAAATTTAAGTGTTAGGGGGCGGGGATAATATAAAGACATAACCTAGTTTTTTGTGCAAAAATTGAAAATTGAAAAATAGAGTGAAAAGAGTTTTATCTAGGAAATTGGATTACTTGCTTAGGCTAGTTGGTTTTGACATTATTTTGTTTTACATGCACGCATTTAATTTTTATTACCACAATACCTTTAAAAATGAACAACAAATTTTAACATTATGTTTGAAGGATTAACAAGTTGCATAGGTTATTTTCTTTAACATAACAAGTTTTAAAACTCTTTTGTTTAATTTTAGGTTCACACTTAAGAGAATTACTCCTCATTTGATAAATTTAGCTTATAAGCAATTGGAAGCCTTATTCTAATTTTACATATATGGCATTAAGGTTAGACTTTTAATAACTATGTCTAATAACCTTGGTGATTTTCATTTACTTTTGATTACTAGAGAAATGCTTGTCGTGACCTTGAAAATTTAATTTCCTATGAAAATGTTATTGTTAATAATTAAATGCCCTTTGAGACCAAAAATGGTTACTGGGGAAATATTTAAGGACAAGGGAGCAAGTACTCCTTTGAGATCATAAGTAAGGTGAGAAGATGAACCAAACAAAAAGGGGTAATATGTCAATTGAGTTAGGAGTTACTAGAAAAAAGAAAATCAAGTCAAAGCAAGATGCTTTATATGTAGAATTAATATATTGACGTTGTTTATAGACAAACTTTATTAAGATGAGGTGTATATGTTTGTAAAGTATGAGGTTAAAGTTGAAATTTTAAAGATGTTATGTTGATGATTAAACTGATTACGAATATGCTAAGACATTATGATTTTCGTAAATAACTTGTTAATTTATTGTTTAGTTTTTCTTAATCTAATTTCTTCCATATAAGGTAAGGTAGTAAACTAGATTCATATTTTGCATTATATTGTTATTTTGATCGAGGACGACCAAAATCTAAATGTGAGGGAATTTGATAAGTAGAAATTATAGCATATTTTACACCCATATTTTATATTGTTTTAAAGTTTTTATATAGCACATTTAGGCAAAAAAATTGCTACATTTTACTATTATTAACTTAGTTCATTTAGTTTTATATTTTATTTCTAAAAGGGGTGTACGTTTTATAGACTTAAGTAAAGAAATCCAGAAGAAAATCCAAAAACAAAGCAAAAAAGTAACAACCATAATTCCAGAACACAAGAGCATAAAACGACATAGTAGCAAAAATAAGCAGCAGTTGGAAAATGTAGCAAATGACATAGCCAAGGAAGCAGAACGTAGTACTAGACAAAAAAATAAAACACAGGCAACCAAGGAGAATGTGTTAGCAGCTGGGAGGAGAGAAACGACAATGCGCAACTAGGAGAGGAAAGCAGCAAAACAACACACAAGCCAGCATAACACAGTAGCAACATTACCAAAAACATCACCAGCCAAGAACAACCAAAACGTAACATGCCATAAACAAAACGCATCACCAAAAGGAGAATATAATAGAGATAGGCAAAATGAAAAGTAGCAGTAAAAACAGAAGATAAACTACAGTTGGAAAAAACACGCAACATAAAGAAGAAATCAGAGAGAGGAGTAAAACATGCAATGCAGGAGAAATCCCAACAAAACCTGATGCTTTCTACACCAAATCCATTCAAAATAGAAGAGATAAGTGAAAACCCATCTCCATCTCCATTTGATTTTATACGCCTAATGTCATATATCAGTTGACTATTGTCTCATAAACTTTGATGATAACATGTAAGATATATGTCAAGACCATGATAGCAAGATGCCAGAGGTTGCATAGAGGACAACTTAAAGGTATAGTACCATGTTGGAATTATTCCACTTAAGTTAGCCTACTAAAAGCATAAACATGGATATCAATTATAGGCATTTTCTATAGTATGATAATAGTTGTCATAAGAAGTAAAATGATTGTATGACTTTTTCTTGCCTATATGAGATATGATAGAGATCATATTTATTTCTAGTTCATGCTTTTGAGTATATGATACTGAATTTAGATTCAACATTATTAAAATGTTCAATGTATGATAAGAAACATACTGTTGAGTAAAAGTAGTTGATCCAATTTTATACAAATAGTTTGTATGTGTTTGATCAAAGGAGACTTATGTTTAACATAAATGACAAGAATATAGAGCTAGATAACCAAGATTATCCTTTTATATAATTTTGGTTGAATCAATATAAATGAGAATCTGACACGACCCGCCTTCTTGGGCCGTGTTGCCACTAGGGAATGGGTAAGCTTAATGCCACCAAAACCCGAAGTAAGCCCAACCTTTTTATTTTTCTACTGAAAATTCG
>JAOQMQ010000004.1:21020055-21033454 GCA_027563845.1 Erythroxylum subrotundum | reverse complement strand
TTTTCAGTCAAATTAGCGACAACCAAGTAAGTTTTCTTATTGCTTTAACTTATTTATGCATGATTCGTTGGGTGTTTTTCGTTATTTGCAGATTTTTCAATCAAAAACGCCAATTTCATGATTTCAGAATTTTTGGAGAATTTGTTTGATTTTATATTTAATTGTATTTTAATATTTGAATTTATTTAATAATCAATAGTTTTGAAGATTTAATTTGACAAATTGCATGAAATTTGGGTGAAAATTTAACTTAATTTGCATCGATATTATGATTTTTTTATCACTACGGGTTTAATTGCGAAAGCTTTTGTTTTTAATTAGGTTAATTAGTTATTTTTGGTGTTAATTAAGATTGAGTTTGTGTTTAACTACATGAGTTTAGTGTTTAATTGTGTTAATTTTGTGTAATTGGTAATTTAGGATTTTTAATTTCAATTTTAGGGTTAGAATTATAAATTAATAATTAAGTTAGTTTAATTCATTAATTGCACAATTTCTAATTTTTAATCCTGAGATTAATTATTTTGTTAAGTTATTTCCTAATTAAATTTGTTTAATTATTTATTTCTTATTTAATTCTTTATTTAAAGGAGAGCCTTGAAGCAACTAGTAAAAGTTGCTCCTTTAAGACCATAAGGTCACAGGTTTGGACAACGGAAACAGTCTCTTTGTAAAAATTACAAAGGAAAGTCTGTGTACTTAAATGACCCTCTCCCAACCCTTGTAAAGTGGGGAGCCTTATGCACTAGGGTACATTGACTTTGACTTTATTTGTTTTAGTTTATTAATTATTTATTTGTTTAATTTTTTGTAAATAATTTGTTTTCACAATTAATGAGTAATGAGCATGATCAAAATTAAGTTTGAAAAAAAGCTTACTTTTATGATTTAAACATCAAATTTCTCACATTTGTGTAAAGTCACATACAAAAATGACACGATCATAGCGTCATAAAGCAACTTCAAGAAAGAGACATCAAGGTGAATCTTCTACGACAGTCTAGTCCCTAGAGAGGCCATGGATGCTTTTATTCAATGTTGGGGCTTAGGAAGAACAATATCAAAGATTGAAGGATAAGAAGTTCGGAGCTAATCGGTACATCAATTGGGAGGCCTTGGAGCAGGTTGGCTTAGGCTAACAGGTTAGAGAGTTAGTAGATGTAGGAGCACGGTTCCAATTCTTTGAAATCGTGGAACCATCTTATAGAGAGCTCACTTTAGAGGTCCTATCCACATTCTCCATGGAGAGGGGATGTTACGACGGGGATTACCTCTATAAAATCCAATTCCGGATAATGGGGGAGATGCATCAGATGAATTATAGTAAGTTCTCCATCACCATGGGTCTGTACGATTAAGAGTTCTTTAGCATTATAGATAGATCTTCCATACAGGTTGTCTTTGCAACATGTTTTAAGTTGAATCAGCACTGAAGATGACTATGATCCGAGCAAGTCCAAGGCCTCAACCCTACGCCATCCAACACTCAGATACATTCATGGTATCTTAAGCCATTCCTTGAGTAGTCAAGGAGATAGTTGGGGAGCTGTCAGGAACGTGGATGTTTTTTTACCTCTAGAGTATGAGTGAGCAAACGCCTATCTACCTGGGACATGCACTTGTCTAATTTATCTGGTGTTAGAGTCAGGATAAAAAGGTCGACATGATATATGTTGGACTTTACATGACCAAGCTAGGACGAAGAATGGGGGTATTTGATTGGCTACCACCGATGTGGGAGATGACGACTATGGTAGTCTTCCACTTGATAGTAATGCAATATATACACATGGTTTGTTGACATTAGGGGCCCACAGGATACTTGTATAGACATTGGGGAGCTTGAGGAGTCAACACCAAAGGAAGGAGACAAAGTAGACCAGCCTGCAGTAGAGGAGTCATTACAACCACAGTCACCGTCATCTCAAACTGATGGGATTACACTGAAAGACTTGGACTAGCTAGTAATAGCTTGGTTGGAGAGACAACAGGTAGACCTTATGGAATAGATGAGCGAGCTACTATCTATAATTGGAGGGATGGGAGAGCTGATGCTCTTAATGGCTAGCCAACTAGGCATTGATCTCCAACCCCATCATCTGGCGAGGGCGCCTCCTCTGCAGCTCCTTCACCTGGCCAAGATCATCATTATGAGAACCCTTCTTCGTCGGATTAGCCAGGATCACACGATATATAAAATGCTTAGTTTTATATATTCTTTCTTTTTCTTTTTCTTTTGTTTTCAATTTTCTTCCTGTTAATTGTTTTGTTAACATTACAATTAATGATGGTTTTATTTCTTTATTATTTTATGTTATTTGTTATTTCTATTTCTTTTGTTTCTTTTTATCCCTTTTCTTATATTTTGCAAGGTTATAATCTTAAATTTGGATAGATTATAAATTAGAAACTTTTTCATAATCAGGAAAGCACCACTAACCCTTCTAATTTATTATATATACTTATATTGTGTACATTGGGAACAATTGATAAGATCTCATCTTGCTATAGTATTTGATATTACCTCCTTTGTTTTGGCTTTATTTTAATATTTAAATATGGAAATTAATTATTGGTTTTTTAGGAGATGAAACGTGCAGATTGCATTAATTGGGACTCTATTGATGATAATCACAAATTTTGGATAAAGTGAAGAGATTGTTGCAGTGGATAAGGTTCATCACTTGAAGAGTTAGAGTTTAATTGGGAAAATTCTTCTTATCCTATCATGTAGGAATTTGAATTCGTTTTAGATAGACATCTTTACAAGTTAGAGTTAGATTAGGATTATATTGGAAAACCCTATAAAAGGGGCGTTCCTCACAACAGAATGAGGTTCTCTCTTCTCATGTTTTTAACAATTCTTTGTCTTTCTTCTATTTTTGTTATTGGAGAAAAAGCCATGTGTGACTAAACTCAATCGTTCTGATTCAAGGTGATTCGAGATTCTAGTTGTAACTTTGTGAGGTTTTGTGTTTCAAACTTTTATTCACATTTTAATTCAAGTATTTCTTGTTATGAGTTCTCATATTTCATGAATGATTAATATTCGATTAATTTGACAATTTAATTTAATATTGATTATTCTATCACTATCCAGGAATTCAATGATCCATAATTGTCATGAAGGAATGGTACAAAAAGCAAATAGGTTATTTATGAATTTCCATATTTAACTTATGATAAACAAAAAAAAATAAATTGAATAGTTGCAGTTATTTCGATTACTTAATTTAGGGTTTAGTCTTTTTCACGGAGCTTATTGCTATCATTGATTTGATACGGAATGCTATCACAATCAGTTAATAGATGGTAAGTTTTGGTTTGGATGTTGGGTTGAACTAATTAATTTAGGAAAATTTGAAACTTATTACGACTATCCTAATATGTTTCGAACTACCTGCTTGAATCGTGAAAATATTATTTTTGAACTAATGATCAATGTTACAATTAGATGAGAACTTTCCCTTGAATCGGAGTTTGGTAATCTTGACTTTCTTATTTTTAAATTCAGTTGATTTAATTTGTTTTCCTGTTAATTTTAGTTGATCAGTTTCTCAATCAAACCCCCCCTTTATTTTATTGCTTGAACTTAAGAAACTAGTGTTTAGTTCTCAAGGGATTCGACCTGGTTCCACGATTACTACAAAAAGTTTAAAGAATTAGAAATATTTTAGGGGCATCGATAACTCGACCAACAATGTACAACTTTAAGTGTGTCGAAGGGATTCATGATTTTTAATGATCTTTCAAGCTTATTATGATCTTGATTATAATATTTTATGAACTGATACCTTGGCTTAATTGAAGTATGTCCATCAATACTCTATTTCATTGTTGAATATTGAGTTCAATTGGTATACAAAAGGATGATAGTTAGAATAAAATTGCTTCTCTAAGTCATATTTCTAATGTTCAATGAGATAATTAAATTGAATGAAATTGCAAATTATTTACCCATATAAACCAATCTTTTTTGTGAGCTTTTGAGCTTAAGAGTGAAAATTAAAAAAAAATTTAGCATTTTTTATTCTTTCATGTGTGTTATCATATATAGTAGAATAATTTTAGAACTTGATTTTATTATATATTTTGAGATCATATTTATTAAATTAGAAGCATTAAAATGATAAAGGTACTTAGATTAAACAACTTGTTTTAGCCTATTTCTTTGATATTTACCATACCTATAATTTTATCATTTAGGAATAACCAAGTTGAGCCTAAGCCTTTTTCATTGTTATTAACCCACATTATTAACCTTTATCCTATTTTCTTGAAGACCTTTTTATTATTTTAAACCCTGAAGGTTATTTACAGTATTTACTTGTTGATATTTGAAATTCTTAAAAGGTCTATTATTTCTTTAATTATGGTACTGAATGCTCGAATTGTTGTGTTTGGATTAATGTTTTTTTTTTTGAATAAGTACCAATAGAGTTATAAACAAGTTTTGTAATTTTCCTTTAATAAAGTTCCCTTAATTTAACCTTTTTTGATATCCCAACCATACCATAACTAAGCCCCATTAAAACTTTATGAAGACCTTTTTTATTTATTTTTTTTGTTTATACATAAGTAGTGCAGATGTGATAATATTGCAAGCTTACGGGAAGAGTTCTACTATGTATTGACTGAGAGTTTTGATACTTTTCACCCTAAACACTTGAGCACATTGAGTAAAATCTTAGTGAGGGTGTAAAAGTTTATGATTTTTTTATTTCAATGCAATTATTAATGTGATTATTATTAATATGTACTTAGGAAGTTAATTTTAGGACAACTTGACTCTAATTGTATGTTAATTTAATTTAATATGATATAATGATTTATAATATGAATAGACAAGTTGAGATTGATGTTGAAAGATTTATAATTTTGATTATGGTTTGCTTGAGGACAAACAAAATCTTAAGTGTGGGGATGTTTAATAGATGCATATTTGATCATATTTATACCCCATATTTGATGTATATTTGCTTGAAATTTTACACTTTTATCATATATTTTGTACTTAATTTGCGCCAAGTGTGTTTATAGGTTATAACTTCCTTCATGAACTTAAAGGAGAAGAATTTGGATAAAAACATGACATAAAACAAAGATTTGAAGCATAAAAGGGATACATGGTCGTCCATCAACTTGTGTACTTCTCTCAAGCTGTGTAGAATTATGAATTATGGGTATTTTGAGTTATACACAGTCTAGTATACAGTCGTGTATTAAACTGTGCATTACCCAGAACCACAAAATTTACTATAAAAGGACATGTTCGGAGGCAAAATAGGAGAGCAGATATTAGGAGGCAATTACAGAAGCTGAGATCATTTAGAAGGTGATTTTGAGTCATAGTAGTGGAAAAGATGAAGAAATCATCAAAAGATCTATTGGCATATAAGATCAAACCTCTACCTCGCAAGAATATTCAATAAAAGATAATCAGGGAGATTTAGAATTATAAATCCATTGTTTTCAATTCATTTTTCCTTCTGTTTATGTTTGATTTTATGATATACAATGTGTAACTAAATTCCTTTAGTGCTTAAGTTAGATGAACCCTAGTTTTGTGCAATAACATGTTTTGATTCTTTAATTAATGCATTTGTTCATATTGATATATTGTAATCAAATTACATGTTTAATATATATTCTAATGGACCTGGAATATTAATGCATAATTCGATTTCATAACATAGAGATTGAGAAATCCTGTGTGTGAATAAATCTACTATAATTGGAAGGAGTTCATTGCAACCCTAGAGATAGGATGACATAAATCCTTTAAATTATGGTCAAACCTAATATCGGGATTCATAAATCAGTAGAGCAGTTCTATAAACTCTAACCTAAGTAATTCAATTGATAACATTAGGATTAATTGTTATTAGACTCAAGAGAAAGCTATTAGCTTACCATAAGAATCTCCATATCCTAATAAATCAATAAGACAATTTCTTAATAAAAGATCACTCAATTAAAGGTATTTAGGGGGATTCAAAACCCAAGCACTAAGTTTTGATATCGATATTTTTCTAAGTAATTTATTAATTCTCTTTTCAATCTTGTTGCCTGTTTTATTTTATTTGCTTAAGTTTTCTTTTCTTTAATTGAAATCCCAAATAAACCTTTTAGGGTAGATAATAGGATAATGGTAACGACTATTATTCATCTCTTGGCGGGATCGACCCGTACTTATTGGTACTAGCTACAGTTACGCAATACACTTACGATTATTTCATAATTGACACTTAGAAAAAGTTCAATCAATAGTTAAAAGGCTACGAGACATTAAAAGATTCACTTTCCTGATGAATTCAAATAGTTTGTTTTTTGGATGATTGTGAATTTATCATATCGACAAGAAGGTTAGTGGAAGTATAATTGTTCTCTTCAGTAGGAGTATATGCAAACATATTGCTAATAGTGAACAACAATTCTAAATTTTAATTGATGAAAATATAATTATCCAAGAATAACTCTTATTGGTTATAAAAAGGTAACAACTTAATTATGGGAATTACATTTGTAGAGATAGATTGGAAGTTGTTCACCCAATCCAAGTCCAGGAACATAGATAATGTACTAAAAATGTTTGGTATTAGATATATCAAATACTTGTGAAGTATTAAAAATATATATTTTTTTTTGTATGAGTTGCTATTTGAATTCAATGAGATAAGGATATTTACTTTAGAAGTAAATCGTAATTAAGGTATATTTTACTTAAGAACAATATCATTCAAGATTGGAAAGGTTCCAATGTAGTAATGGATTCTAATTAAGTCGTAATACAATTTTCATTTAGTGGAAATGATTAATTGGATACATATGTTCTTTAGTGAACTTAATATAGTTCTTTGTATTATTCAAGACAGTAATGCATTGTGGAACATTAGAGCCATTGGGCATACCATAGGAGCTAAGGTCTGATTAAAGATCAAAGGATTTATTTAGATAATTTTAATTATAATGATAATTAAGATAGATAAATCAAGTGCTCACGGTAGAGAATCTTATAAAATTCTCTCATTAAGCCACTGTCCCAATAGTAGCATAATCGTCATATAACGATATGGTATAAGATACTTAAATGATTGACTTAATGCAAGTAGGAGATTGTTGGTTTATGCCTTACAGTTAATCAGTTTAGTTGTAGTTTAGTGACAATTATTTAAAGGCATTCTTTATCTTGTATATGTTTAGATGTATATGATACAGTCTATGGGATAATTATACATTGCAAATGAAATTATAATTATGAGATTCATATTATATTTATGTATTGTCCTTGAATTGTTTTTATCCATTGTTCTATTAAGACTGAACATTAATAGAAACTAAAAAGGCTAGAACACTTTATGCTTTTTCCTTATAAAGAAAGTAGTCGATCTTATAGACTAAAGTATGGAGATACTTAAACAAACATATGGGTTCTTGTTAGAGAACAACTTCACTGAACTGACCAAATATAGAAATCTACTTGGAATATTATTTGTATGTCTTTGGAAATTCTCATTGTGATGATTGTATAAGTGATCCTTTAACCTGAAGTCTCTAAATTTATCTTATATAAAGATTGTTATGTTTTGATAATACTCATGACCTATTCCAATCATAGGTAGTTCAATCAGTAGTTATTAGATGTAGCAAGAACTATATGGAGATAGTTGTACTACAAGAAAATGCAAATTATCGATGGAATATTACTAATGGAAAAAATTCTGTAGTAAATTAGCCACAAAAATTGATATTCGTAGGTAAAGTTGTCAGGAAAAAAGTAATTTGTGACGGAAAAAAATTCGTCTGTAAAGGAGGAGACCAAACTTTGTCGATAAAAGTATGTGATAGAATAGTGAAAGTTGTTGTAAAAATGGGCACGAAAGGCTCCTGGTAAAAATACGTACGAAATTTACTGATGGAAAAAAAGTTTCGTAGGTAATTTCCATACAGAAATAGAGTTCTGTAGGTAAATTACTACAAAACCACTATTCTATAAGGAATTTCCCTACAGAATTTTGGCTCTGTAGTAATTTACCTATGAAACTTTATTTCTCCCTACAAAATCATTTTTTTCGTTGGGAATTTACCTACAAAAATATCATTCCGTAGGTAAATTCAAATGATGTCAAGTTTGTTGTTTTAATTGGAAGGAGAACATCGTTTGCTCAACCACAAATGACATCATTTCCTTATCGTGTTTAAACCACCCCAACAACCTCTCCTCCCCCTTTATCACACCTTTGAAAGTTTTAATTTTTTTCCTCTTCCCTCGCCGTCATGGTCTTTAATTCCATCCACCATCGTTGTCGTCTTGGTCTTCAGTTAATCGTCCATCGTGGTTAGTTATTACTCCTTTACACTTGGATTTTTTGTCTACTTGTTGTTGTTAGGGAATATTTTATTTGGGTCAGCTTTGGTTGATGTCATTTGTGTTTTTTGTGTCTATTTCAGTTATTAATGGTTTTGTGTGGGGTTGAATGTGTTCCTGTTGATTAAGAATGCCACGCACAAGTGTTTTTCTTAATAGTTAGGGATGAATTTATTATGCCTATAAAGTGTTTGATGAAATGTTTTTGATGAATTTATGAATACCGAGAGACAAATATAAATGAATTTATGAATACCGATGAAATGTTTTGTTCTCTTCACTGTTGGTTTAGTCTTATTAGTGTTTGTACTCTACATAATTATAGTTTTACCTAGGGGCTAGGGATTGAAAATAAAAATGCAATACTTAGAATATATATTAGGTCTTAAAATTAAAATACAATGCCAAAGTTACATCTTAGGGCTTAAAGCTAAACTAAAATAAAATGGAATCCCTAGAATGGAGAAAATGTTTTGAAGTTGTATCATAAGACTTGAAATAAAAATGAAACACTTAAAGATGGATCTCGGGGTTTAAAAATAAAATTTTGAGAATGAATTTTAGAGCTTAAAAATATGATAACATAAAATAAAATAAGTAGAATGAATATTAGGGCTTTGAAATGGTTAAAATGCTAAGAGTGGTACCATAGGATTTGAAATGAAATTGATATATCTTGAGCTAGGTTATAAGGCTTAAGAAATAAAATGAAATAAGAGATTAAAAATGTGTCTATAATTCTTAAAATGTGTCTAGAATTCTTAACTTAGTACCTAAGGCTTAAAATAGATTTCAGATTTAACCTAGAAGCGAGAAACTACGGGAAATTAGTGATTAGTACCTAGAGCTCAACTTAAGCTTTGGGGTTTATAGGCTTGTGGTTTGGACTTGATTTCATAGGTTTTATGGGCTTTTAGTTTAGACTTAAGCTTTTAGGTTTTGACCTAGATGATTTTTAGATTCTATTATTAGCTTACCTCTCTTTGATCAAGTGAATTCACCTTTCGCATCATACACTAACTTAGAAATTAGAAAAATAAAATTACTTTTATGACCATTTTACTTATGGGCCTATACTAAGTAATTAGGAACTAAGTATGAGGCCCAATTATTCAGAAAAACATCACTTAGTGTAAAATTTTGGGAACTAAAGATCTAAATGAAGTTTTATTTACTAATTTTGAAAACATTATTGTAATTATGCTAGGAATAATATAAAATAAAACATACAAATTAAATTAAAAAATCACATCATAAGAGGTGTAAAAAAGTTAATTTATCGAGCTTAAAGCTTGATATCCGCTTAATTAGAGTTTATATGAAGACAATTTCTTTCTTATATTAATTCCAGGTTAAGTGTAAGATTCGATCTGTGATTATAGAGTTTAGAGCCTTCATTTTTTTGGGATCAAAAGAGATAATAATCATATCATATGATGATAACAATGATTAATAATAATTAGTTACGAGTGTGTGAGAAAATTTAGCTTACTCATCCCACTTTGTCTCAATTTAGTTCTCAAAACATAAATTACAAAGGGGTTCAAATCCTTCAAGTTATCATTAACAAGTTATTACTTATTAGGACTATTAAATCCCTTTACATGTCAACAAAGCAAATTCATATCAAGATTTAGTATATTATAAGGATAGCACTTGATTATTCCTTTTATATTTTCTCCTAGTCTTAATCTTGAAAACATATGAGGATTCCATATTAAGTGCAATAGAAGATTTATTAACACCAACTGTGGACTCGGTTCAGTTGATAGATTCTTAGAGTTTATACTCTACATTAACTGCGGACTCATGAGAATCATACTCTACATTAATTAAAACTTTCTTAGCCTCCACAACAATATCATCTTACTCTGAAGTAATAGATATAATTGATGAATTCATAACATTAATTGTATCATGAGCATTACAATCTAAAGGTTGAGAACTAGGTCGAACATGCTACAAAATTATAGAAGTAAAAGCTAAACCTCCTTTGCTAGTAGATTAGTCTAACTGATAAGAAACAAATGGAATATTTATTAGTTTAGGGACATAAATTAAGTGATCATTAGCTAGAGTGTTAAGTCCTATCAATTTAAAATAATCTAGCAAACCTCCTCCCCCTATTAGTCTCCACGTCTTTCGAACATGACAAAGTACCTTATATTTATTTTACTAAATAGAAAAAGAAATTAGCATTTATTTGTTTAACTTAATCTCCCTAAACTTATTCAACCATTAAAGTACGTATGAATACAATTGCTTCAAAAAGAAAAACTCAAATATTTTAAAAAGTAGTATAGTATGATATATGTATATTTTAATTACTCTATCTCATCCTTATTGATCTGAGTACGCTTCTAACTATAAATTTCTAACTGTCAACATGATAATCAATATCATCATCATTAGATCATAGTTATTAACTTTCTCTTGTAGTGTTGGATTATGCTTATATTATATCTTCACTATAAGAACATGAGGGTTTTGTACCTTTTACAACTAGAAAACTTGATTATATCGTCTCTTTAAGAGGTCTCTCACATCATTATACGTTGCCTTCATCTTCTTAATTTCATTGCCTAAGAAAGAAGATCAAAATTTCCTTCTCTTCCTTAGGTGTTAAATGTAACATCCCGTTTCCATACTAAGGGTTAGAACCCTAGATTTCAGTAATTGAGAAATAGCAATGAGAGATTAGAAAAATATATTTCATGCTCATGCATAATGTCAGCACACATACATGTGAATTTGATTATTGCACACATTAAAATGATTGTAAAATGATTGTACATGCATTCATTGACATTTTCTGGGTATAATTGTTTATAAATGTGATTATATTGAGAATTATGGTTTTTATATGTTGAAAACTGATTGGGAGAGTGTATATAGTGATTTAGAATTTTTGGTGAAATTTAGGAAATTCTTGAAATTTTGGGTATTTTTTGATTAGGAAAAATGCCAAGTGGCAGAACAATTGATGAATAGTGGTAGAAATAAATGACAAATGGTAGTAGAAATTTTAATATGTGACATTAAGATTAAATGACTTAGGTCATTAAAAATTGGGAGACAATTGGATTCAAAGTTGGAGACAAATGGACTACACAATTAAGTATTATTAAGCATAAATCATTTAAGTGGAAGGTGTCATGACAAGTGTTATGAAACCTACCAAGTGTTTTTGTAAAACCTATATTATTGCCATTTGAAAGACATCTTCGTGTCTTTCATCCCTAACAAAGACACTCTCATCTTCTCCATTCTCTCCATCTACGAAACTCACTCTCACCTCACCATGTTGATTTTTATTCAACTATCTTCACTTTGTTTCTTCAAGATTCATTGTCTTCTCCTTCGCACCAACCCATTTCACCTTAAAAGTTGATTTTCGTGGATGTTGAAGGAGTTAGGGTTCTTGGAGATTCTTGAAGAAGCCTTAGGTAAATCAAGTAACCTATTATTCTTCATGGCTTTGATGAATGATGCATGTTTGATGATAGTTAGAGGTTAAATGATCATAAAATGGGGATGGGCACATGCTAAAAATGTGAATGAGTAATGTGGTATCTTGAAATGGGAAGAATTAAGGTAATAGTTATAAGTAAAATGAAAGTGAAAATGAAGTTGAATATATGTAGTAAGTTGATGGTGAATGTGTATATATGTGTATGTTTTGTTATTGGTATTCATGATCAATCATGGACTATAAATTGTTTATGGATGATATTGAGTTGAAATGGAATTAGAATGATGGGAAAATGAGGAGAAATTGAATTAGAAATGATAGACAAGATTAAGGTAGTGAATGTAGTAAGTAAAGAGTTAGAATCTAGAAAATTGGAAGATGAGTCCTGATTGTGCTTCTGTGAAAGTTCGTCGCGGCCAACTTGCAGGATTTCTTCTTGGGAAAAGTTTGCCACGACCAACACCTTGCTTCGTCGCGGCCAACTTTCCTACACAGCTTAAACATGCTTCAGTATTTTGTCAATATCTTGTTCTATAGTTATCCAAATGGAATGATTTTTGATTTGGAGTCAACTAGCGACATATGGCTACAAATTGTCTGAACAAATAGAATTTTAATTCAGTCTTTAAGAATTTCAATTTCTGGATGGAAGTTGAGTACAGGGCATTGTTCCAGTATAAGAATAGTCCGAAAATGTTTGGGGTATAACTTTCAGATTACTAAACCTAATTTAATGATATTGGTGTCATTAGAAATTTGAGAGATAGGAGAATAATTTTCTAGAAGAAAGTATTGCCAAATTACTTCATTTGCATTGTCTAAATGATCAAGAACAGTAAACCCGAAAGTCAGTTTTAGAAAAAAATCTGAAATGATTAATTGGGTTATGAAATTAGATTCAAAGTGTTTATTTGAGGTATAAACCCTACGTACAAATGATACTTAAGTGAGTTTTGATATTGGATTGATTTTGTGAGGAGAATATTGGAAAAATACCTGGGATTGTCATTGAGCGTGCATTATACATAGTCCTTATACACAATCGTGCATAAATGAATACTTATAATTGTGCTAAGTTATTAATGTGTGTGTGCAATGTGTGTATTGCATAATGTTGATGTCACGACCTAGTACCACATCAGGCCCATAAGAACCGCCGCATAACTGGGCTAAGGACACTCACGGTATCCTTAATTCGACTATGCAAGGATAACTGAATATCTATTCTTTTTTTTTGTGAAAAATTTGGGTAGCTTAACGGCTGTGTTTTAAAAATCCCAAAAGCTATAAACATTTTTAAACACACTTCTATATTCACATCTAACCACAACTTCAGGACTTTGAAGTCCACTCAAGGCAATCTCAACAATAGTATCACAAGATTCATACATAACGTCATTTATAAAACTCAAGGCAATCAAAAGTTAACTTACAAAATCGTAAAGCGTATCTACATAAACACAGTTCATGAACCACTAGACAATGAAAGGACAAAATCGGAAACTACCCTCGTGCGGCAATACTCCGAAAATGTCAAAAGACTGCAAGATCCACTTAGA
>JAOQMQ010000004.1:21005427-21016842 GCA_027563845.1 Erythroxylum subrotundum | reverse complement strand
GATTATAAGTGTATATGATGTTAGGAAGGTTGTAGGAAGCATTGAAGAAGGTTTGGAGGGGTTTTAGGAAGCCCCATATCCATTTAACGGACTTAGAGTCCGTTTAACGGACCTTCTCGGGTCAAAAAGGACCCTTTGCATCGCCCATGGAAGTCCGTTTAATGGACCTTCTTAGGTGAAATGGTGCAGTTTACCCGATACATGTCCGTTAAACTGACATGAATGTCCGTTTAACGGACATTTACGGGAAAGATGGCGCTTTTTGACACTGTTAGAGGCCGAATCAGGTTTTATGGTCTTCTTGAAAGTTGTAGCTCTGGAAGTCTACTTTCTAATGGTCAAAAATGAAAGCGATCCGACATTTATGGTGAACGTTATGGCAATCGCGCCAAGAGATGTTCAAATTGATTTAGGGTATGAACATGGTTTATTCCTTTCAGCATAACTCCCTCATCCGACCTCCAATTGAAGTGATTCTTAGACCAATGGATTCCTAAGAGAGAGTTTGCATTAGAACAAGTGAGGAGTCGGTTTGAAGGACATAATTAGAGTATGTGCACACTTAGGCTTTTTAAGCATATCTTGAGCTGTAGAGCTCCGATTGAGGTGATTCTTGTTTCAAAATAAACAAAAGACATAGAGCTATGATTTCTATGAAGAATTCAAATTGAAATTCCGATTTTAAGATTTCCAAATTCTGTTCGCAAACAGGAGAAATGAGTTCAAGCATGGTGACTGTTTTGTTTGGGTACACCATTGATCAAATTGTAAGCAAATTTTTAGGATGGAATTAAAGCTAAGTTTTGAATCGATGAATTTTTGGAATGTTCTAAGAATGAAGATGAATTGATAATGTCTAATAAGGGTTCAATGAAAAAAAAAACCCTCCAAGGTAATACGCATACTCACGTTTCATGATTTTCGCAAGAGGATGGGCTTCGGAACCAAGCAGAGTCCAACAGATGTATGAGTCTGTAGAGGGTTGGGTTCCGGAAACGGGATCCAACAGAGATAGTAGAGAGTGCACTTAAGTGCATGTTCATAATACATAACATATAGTAAGCTCTAGTTTGTTGTTATAACTAAGAAAAGGAGATTTTGAGTTATATTTAAGTATAAGCAAGAAAAGGAGATTTTCGGTTATATTTGGTTATACTTATATAGCAATTAAGGACAATTGTTAGGGAACATATTGTTTGGGCTCATTTTGATTTTAAACAATATTTGTATAGATTTTCTCTTTGTTTCTGTCAAAGTAAGACAATTTGGGTTTCTCTTCACCAGTTCTAAAGAAGATGTTATATGGAAGATTTCTCTTACCTATTGAAGCAAGAAGATAGTGAATTCTGAATGGAGCTTAAGGAGTGATCATAGGCTAATGACGGTTTGATGTAGTTATAATAAAATTTTTTATTATAATTTTATTATTACCTTATATGAATTTGTCTTACTTTGACACAAATAAAGAGAAAATCCTTCCTGTCATTTGTATGATGAGATTCAAATATATCTTCATGCAGTTGGTGGTAGGAACCGAGGTAGAAGGATTTTCGTCTTAGGTTTATTTGCAAACACATGCTATTTGCAATCCTCCACATCCAGTACAACTATATCTAGTAAGCGGGTCAATCCAATGAGAGAGTCGTTCAACTTGAATGGAGATGTTGGCAACTCAGTTGCTACAGTCGATGGAGTACATAGCCCAGCTCCGTAATGAGGTGGATAAGTTGAAAGGGAGGAGCAGTACCTCATCGCAGCAATTAGATCATCCGCCTTCACCAACTGCATAGCTTAGATTTATGATGTTTTCGATACTTAAGTGAATGTATTTGACGTTTTGCTACTCTTAAGTTTTTTTTTATGAATTATTAATTCACAGTTATTTTCAAGATACTTATTACTGTACATTATAAGTTTTTTTTACATTATATTATGAATCAAGATTATATTATTTAAAGAAATTAAATGTAGAAAAAGATAATAGATTATCAACAGAAAATTTGAGTAGGAAATGAGAAATGTTTGCTCTATAGGTAAATTTCCCGATGGAATTACAGTATTTTATAGGTAAATTACAGACAAATCATTACGTTTCATAGGAAAATTATCGACAAAATGTTATATTCTGTAGGTAAATTACCGACAGAACAAAACATGCCGTCGAAAAATTTACCGACGAATATTGTTCTTCCGTCACTAAAATTACCTATGAAAATTATAATTTTGTAGGTAAAATTTCTCGACGGATATTTAAATTCCATTGGGAACTTTACCAACAGGATTACATGGTCCGTTGGGAAACTTAGCGATGGAATTTGTAATTCTGTAGGGAACTTTACTAATGGAATACTGTAATTTCGTCGGTATATTTCCCAAAGGAAACTATAATTCTGTCAAGACATTTTACCTACGACCGTTTATCTTACGACTCTTTCCATCGTTAATTTTTGTTGCCAAATTTGTTTCCTGACAAAAAGTTAGTATTTTTCGTCAAAAATTTTCGTCGCTAAAACCAATTTTTCTTGTAGTATTGAGTAATCAAGATATGATTTAACAACCTAAAATAATTAGGAATAATGTTTTGTTATTCTCAATTAGTATTGATTCGGGAGGTCCTTAACCAAGATAGAATGACGTTTTCTAAATAGTTTACAAATGTCATTAATTGAATCAATAGCTAACAACAGAGAACTAATGTGATTATACTTAAAATAGAGTAGATATTAATTCTATGCGCTATGTCTAATCGGAATATTCTATGATAAAAGAATTAAATTATGCACGAAAAGGTTAGTCAAAATCACTTTGACATTTTTTAATATTTGGATAGTCATGATGTGTTGCTAGACGTCAATCTTGATCTATGATTATAAATTGTTTAATTAGAGAATTAAATTATAACTTTCATTATGATTTAGAATTCGAATTTATAATTATTGCCAATATATTTGAAAATCTAATGGGTCTTATATAAATAATGGGTTGAAGAGAGCCAAAAATATTTTAATCAACTAGGATTTGATTGTAAAGTTTGAGAAATTTTATGATTAAATATGAGATATTTAATAAATAAAGATCAATATCATATATTAGATCTTATTTGAGAATAATTAATATTTAATTAGAGTTATTGTAATTCTAATTAAAGTTTATTTAAATTAGAATTTAATTCAATTAAATTATTAAAATGTTCAAAACTTATTATAAATTGACCAAAGCTCTAATGGAGTTAATACCTCTTGCTTGACCTTTATGTAAGAGTTACAAAGCTCTCTTAACCTGTTCTGTGGACATCGTTAGAGGCTAGACATTTTTGTAGCTACGACGGTTAAGGTGAATAAGCTTTAGAAATAGTTCATGGAATACGGCAAGAAAAGGATCAAGCTTCGAAAAAAGATATGAAATATGATTCATACTTTATTATAATTTATGTGTTAACCATTTTCCAGTAAAGTGAAATTAAAATATAAAAAAGTTTCATAATTATTTCACAGCAGTCGGAATTAAATCTCAACGTGATTTTCCAACACAAGAAACAACGGAGGGTCCGTATATATGCTACTGCACGCTCCTAAAGATTTACAGACGGAATAGTCTAGAATTAGACCCTTTTTGATATTCAATTACAAAAGAAGTAACTGAACTGAACAATCTTTTTATCAATTTCCCCCTGTCACTACCATCGTGTAGCAGGATTCCAACCCCACCTGCCTACTTATGTCGTTGCTTGTCATTTCTCTACTATTTCGTCAAATTTTCCAATACTATCTCCACGTATAAGGTGTTTCTCTTGCAGGACAGTTGGAGACATATTAGTTGGGGCAATTAGTCGGCTAAAATTGAAGCAGAGCATTGATCCTATAACTCTGCAATATTATCCGTGCTTGGGAAAGGACTTTTCTCTATCTATTGTGCGTGTGTGTGAGAAATTCAGTGGTCAGATGGCCATGTTTACATGAATTCATATAGACCATAACTATAAAACTGTACCAGAATGAAAAATATACTCATTAAGAGAAACTACATGCTCTGAAGTACACAGTGTTCCTGTCATTTGTACCATTAGAACCAGTTTTCCAGGATGATAGATCCTTTTCAGGATAACTAGATACAATCTAAAACCCAACTCCAATACACTACTAATGTCAAGGAATGAGGTTTTGAATACAATAATTGAGGACATGAACATGAGGCTTTTTGGTTTATAGATGACGTTCTCCACGTGTTGAAATGAATGCAATTTCTTTTGATTATATGTCAAAATATTTTTATGATTTTGTCATAATTAGAGAAAAGAGTCCTCCAACCTTCTCGCTTTGCTTGCTATCCCATAATTGAATGTGATTTGGAATTACAAGAAGTCAAAGTTGAAATCTTTATGACCCATGATTAAAATGGTTCACACTCCATTAACACGTTACTCTCACGTGGCAAAATATCACTTGCTTATCACCAACATTACAGTATGAGCTGTCCACACCAGATTTCACTTTCACTGACACGTGTTTCTATCTTTCCCACATTTTGCCATATATGTTGCCTCTTTCGTGTCCCCCTGTCTCTCCTTCTTTCAATTCAGCACTGAATTTACTCTCTTTCTCTCTCTCCAAAGGGTAAAGTTGAATTGCTTGATTGGTTCTACAAAATGGCTGGAAGGAAGAGAAAGCAGCTAAAATCGTAAGTTAATTTGTTTTATATTGAGTGAGAATTGTAAAGTTTGTAACTTTCTTGTTCGTTCAGCTGTAATTTAGTTGCTTGAGGTTAGGTATAATAAATTGTATGTTGGAGTTTAGAGAAAAGGCAAAAGGGTATTGTACAGATGCATTGCTTCCTTGGGTATGTGAGTATAAGTGGATAAAAGCTGAATCTTTAATGGGTTTTGTGCTAAATACTACATTTGTATTTTTCTGACTTGGATTGGAACTTGGGAGTCCATTGAAGGCGATAGCAAGTCGGAGCCTTTAGATGTTCCGATCAACTTTTTATGTTTTGCTTTTGGGCAGCTCTTTTGGGAGATGTCACCATTTATCTATTGATTTATGAAATTGAATCTGCATACATGGAATCGATGTCTTAAAAAGGTGTTAACGAGCTACTGCATTTCTGTCTTACGCAATTGACTTGTTCTTTGTGACCTCTGTTAACATGGATCTGGATATGATGGTCTGTGGTTAAATGGATCTACAGTGATTTCAGTACCCTAGTTAAGTATATTTCTTTGGGTCTTGAAATAATAGAAATTTATATAACAGGTTGTTCTACTTTCTACCCCTTTCTGAGCTTTTTCCTCCTTACATATTGCAACTAGGCTTTATCTGATTAAGTGAAAGATGTTGTTGGGTCTCTCCATTAATGAAAACGGAGGACACTCTTGGGGCTAGTGGTGGTCTATTGACATTGTGGTTGATCATGATTTTTATGATTGTATAGGTTGGTTGCAACTGTCACAGATGATAAAAGAATGACAATCAAGAATAAGAAAGAGAGATTGGAACTACATACGTGGTCTGACCTACCTACAGAACTTCTGGAGTTGATATTTTGTCGTTTATCACTCCCAGATAACATCTTTGCTTCTGTTGTTTGCAAGAGATGGCACGCAGCTGCTGTTTCTGTTCGAGTAGTCAACCAGTCTCCCTGGCTGATGTATTTTCCAAAAGTTGGTAACTTGTATGAGTTTTATGACCCATCACAGCGCAAGACCTACTCGCTTGAGTTGCCAGAATTGTATGGATCAAGAGTTTGTTACACCAAAGATGGTTGGTTGTTGCAATACCGACCAAGAACACACCGTGTGTTCTTTTTTAACCCATTTTCTCGGGAAGTGATCAAACTGCCAAGATTTGAGTTAACTTATCAAATAGTTGCCTTCTCTTGTTCCCCAAAATCTACCAGCTGTGTAGTCTTTACAGTTAAGCACATTAGTCCAACTATTGTTTCCATTAGCACTTGTTATCCTGGGGCAACCGAGTGGAGGACAGTTAATTACCAAAATCGGTTGCCTTTTGTTAGTAGCATTTGGAATAAGATTGTTTTCTGCAATGGACTCTTTTATTGTCTGAGTCTCACTGGTTGGTTAGGAGTTTTTGACCCACTGCAACGTACATGGAATGTGCTTGCTGTGCCACCTCCTAAATGCCCTGAGAACTTCTTTACTAAAACTTGGTGGAAGGGTAAATTTATGTCAGAGCATAACGGAGATATTTTAGTTATCTATACATGTTGTAGTGAAAACCCAATCATATTCAAGTTGGACCAATTAAAAATGGTCTGGGAAGAGTTGAAAACCCTCAATGGTGTGACAATCTTTGCCAGTTTCCTATCAACTCATTCAAGAACTGACCTTCCTGGGATAATGAGAAACAGTGTCTACTTTTCCAAAGTTCGTTTCTTTGGGAAGCGCTGCATATCATACTCACTTGATGACTGTAGATACTATCCTCGTAAGCAGTGTCATGACTGGGGAGAGCAAGATCCTTTCGAGAATATATGGATTGAACCACCTGAAGACCTTTCAACCTTCATTTGAGAAGCAGTTACACTAGTTGGCCATGTATGATCTATCTTTGCCTTCTTTTTCATTGCTCTGTAGAATATTGAGTGCTCTATATGCTCATTTGATAACTGCAACCATGGAATTGCTGGTTATGATGAAGCATGTAGTATAGCACTTGCATATTTATTGCTGAAATATCTATTCAGTTTAGAGTATTTCCTTGGTGATTTGGTTATGTAGATCTATCATCTACATTCTATATCTCAATCTTTCTCTCACTCTGTGTCTTACAGTATTTTTCTTCTTATTCCCTTTTGTCGCTGTTCTTTTGTGTATCTCTGTGGCGCACTTGTCTGTTTTCTTCTGCGCGTGTGTGCTTTTTCTTTTCGAATTTTTTGGGGATGGGGTGGGGATTGTAGAGGTGAAAATTGATATGAAGTGGTTGAAGTGTCTAATGCATTATAACCATGACCATGAGAACAATATGTGTAATACAGTGTCTTATTGGGCATATTGTTCGTGCATGTTAAAAGCAGGATAAACTTGCACTATAAGCTTAAGAACTGCGGATGTTTGCATTTGCGGATAACGTTTCTAATTTAAGCAGCTTAACATCTAGGTGACTTCCACTTTTACTGCTTGAATGAGTAGTTTTTTTTTTGTGCTAGAAGATTGCTATCATTGAACAATAATCTTGATTTTCCTTCAGCACGTCCGGGAAGCCGCTCTAGAGTGCTCAATGCATGCCTTTCCACGGAGCAGTTGACCAGCAACACCAAATGATATATGCATAAACATCTCATATTGACCTCAAAGAGGGCATGCGGAGTTTACATTAGAGAGTTCTTTGCATATGGTATCTAATTTTGCAACTTTGAGGAAAACTATAATTTGCATTAAATGTGCCTTTGTACCAAAATATTTGAAGTAAATATTACTTTCTTTTCTTCAGAGTGCACATGATTTGCTTTCACGAGGGCTGCAGACTGATGCCCATTCCATATGCAATCTTTGTGACATTCAATCACATGTTTAAGAGATGTGGGGTTAGTTAATAGTTAACTTCTCTCGCAATATTGATGTAGGGTTTATGTTTGTCATTGACTGCTAAACCAAACAACAACGTGCGCAAGTATGCTACCGAGGGTGCAATTGCATTCCTGGCTGTTGCCTACAAATAATAAAAATATAAGAAAATGGCATATATATATACACAACTTCCTATTAAAATCCATGGAATTTACAAAAGAACAACCAAAGTAAGCAATAACTGTACAATAGTTTGCTAGTCAGTAAATCTTAGCTTGCACACCCCCGTGTCGGCGGTGGTGAAGAAAGTGGAGCGGATCTTGTAGAGCATGTCTTATACGCAATGTTTAAAGAACCAGCAAGGGTATTATATTAAACCGGAACTGAAAAAAAGGTTAAGGTTAATGGCTAGGGTGGAGTGTACTTGTATAAATATAAAAACTAAAAAAAATGCAAAACGTCAGAAAAAATTCTGAGTTTTTAAGTCAAACTAGGGTTGAACCAATCCAGTTCAATGGTTTCCACTTCAAATGGACTAAAGTCAACCGGTTTAATACCAGTTGGTTTTTGACTCAACTGGAATGTTTAGCTGCACGGTTACAATCAGAGTGCCCGGCAATCCAGTTCTCTAAACTTTGCTTATACCAGCAAAGTAAGCCTAAACATCGTGCTTAATGTTCCTGGTGAGCATCAAGTTAGAATGGTATCTTGGGGGATTTTTTTTTTTTTCCACATTTTACAATTCAAGTTTTCCTGGCGTGCATCAAGTTAGAATGGTATCTTGGGGGACTTTTTTTTTTTCCACATTTTACAATTCAAGTTTTGGCTCCCATATCGTTATGAGAATAAAGTTGTTGAAAGAAAGTGCTTATTCTTCATATTCCAGGTATGCAGGCATTGCCAACTGACAAAAGATGGCTACTTGAAATGAAAAATGTATATTTGGAATGGACCCGCAAGCAAGACAAACACAAGGCAGTGCATCATTACTCGGACTTGTCTCTTGGTTGTTATTAAATGCACAAGAAAATTGTATCGGAACTTACAAAAAATATCCAATCCTTCCATCAAGTAGGAACATCGGCTTTATTGCCATCCCAGCAGGAGTTGGTCCCCTTCCATAGATCACTGGCTGCAGCAATTTGCATTTCCTGTAAAAAAGAACTCAACCAGAAAATTGAAAGACATCGACTAACCAAAGTCGGATTGGAAGTGTGTATCACTACGTAGGAAGTTACAGTTATCGGAGTCTTACACCTCTCAACGCCTGTCCTTCGGCTTACACGAGACTTACTGCTCACGCCGAAACAAGATCCTCTGTCCAATTTTATGGTGTCTTATTGTATCCAGTGAATCTCAGCCAATAAATTATGCGGGTCCCGCGTAGGCCCCACATAAATTAACGCGAGGTCCGCATAAATGAATAACTGAGATTCATTGGACATAATAAGACACCATAAAACTGGACAGAAGATCTGAGCTCCTCACGCCTCTTATGAACCCTACTTCACTCACACACTCTTACTCTTCATTTCCTGTTAATGCTTCTGACTTAAGGCAGCGGATAAAATTAGAAGCAACAGCGTTTCTAGACTGTCATAGATTTTTTGTTACACAAGATCCTTATACAAGGCGAGTGTAGAACATACTCATCCTACAATCTTCAACAATTGAGGAGATATGATTTTAGGGTTTAAAGGATTCAGAGAAGAGAAGAGAGATTTAGAGAACTATCTTCTCCATTTTTCATATAAGTGTCTATAAAACTTGATTACAAACTAAGACGAATCCTGCTTTTATAAGCGAAGCTAGGGATAGAAATGTAAACTATCCTAAAAACATAATGATAAAAGCTTTAACAAAAGAAAACCTAACCTTATCTCTAAGGTATCTACTTTACAAAAGTAAAGCTAATAATTCACCTAACTTTGACAAAGTCAATTACTTTTACACAAAGTCTTAAAGCAAACAGTAGTAAACAGTACTACTTTACAAAAGGTAAATAGAAAGATGATAAGATAGAACCTTCAATAGTTGTTGAAGGTGATGTGTGGAACCCATCTTTTCATCATTGTGCTTTTCTTATAACGTTAGAGAGAGATCAAGGTCATCTGTCAATTCCATTTCTCTGTCAACTTGTTCAGTTAAGTCATTGATATTGGTTTAGGCCCAATCTGAAGACCACGATGTTGTGACAGAGTCAGAGTTTTGGACTGGATCACAGGATGGACTTGTAGCAGTAGTCAAGACAAGATGATTTAAATCACTCGCTTGTATATGGATCACATTTTCTTTAATAGAAGTCCATTGTGTAGGTGATGGTGTATTGATAGGCTCGATCAAAGAGAAATCACCATAGTATGGTCCAAGAGAAGTGCACAAAGTTGAATATTCCACATCCTGGTTAAGCTGATCAAGATGCTGGTATAGTTCTGCCAATAGTGAAGTTTCATCATCTGACCAGGAAGTTGTAGTACGCTAGTGCTGAAGGCTGTTGAATGTGCACATTTGTCCAGAAGTACTCATCACATAAGGTCGATGGAAAAGATAAATGGCAAACACGTCTCTATTTCTTAAAGAGGACTCCCATAAGTGATGACAAGTTAGAAGCTCAGACATTTCAGCTCTCTATTTGTCTAGAGGTTGAAACCATTCAAGAAATGTCCACAAAAGAGACTTGGACTCAGTAGGATCTTGATCTGCTCCAGTGATCTGGATCTGAACTTGTAACCGTTCAGATAAAGTGGGATCATCCAACCTGATGTTGAAATCAGGTGCTATGGTCAAGATGACACTTCCTCTATTAAGAGTAGTCAGCAAGGTACCAATAAGAGCATTTTAGTACGTTGTATAGGTAGTGTCCAGAAGGGATATCCTGGCTGTTGCAGGAATACCTTTTCTTCCATGTAAGGTAAGAACAAGTCGTATAGCTCCAAGATGTAGATGTGTATGGTTCTGTTCTTTCCATAAGGCGATCAGCTCCTTAGGAATTTCAAGCTTTACGTACTATTCTGTTGTTGTAGATCTGAGAACACACTGTTCCAGTTTGGAACTTTGGATGATTTTCTTCACATGAGGTCTATTAGTAGATAACACACTAATAATACTTCTCGTCCAAGAACGGTCACGAGAATATATATTGTATGAATTTAACAATGGTAATGAAGTCTCATAAGCACGATTTTCTACAAGTACATGAGTAATTTCAACAAGATTTCCTATTTTGTTAGATAAGACATGCTTCACACTATTAGGCAAACTAGCTAAAGACAAACTAGACAATAAATGAACTGGATCGGGAGAAATTTCCATAACTCTTATGAGACTCTCTTCTTACTCCCTTTTTCACGTGAATCAATATGTTCCCCCCTGTCAAAGATGCGAAGATTGGCTATGTTTCCAAGTAAACCACAAGCAGTAGTGGAATACTAAGCGAGGAGTAGAATACTCCAAGGGGTACGCAGGTTTCTTTGGCAAGACCGACTATACCTGACCACAAACTAGACAAAGATACCACGATGGGTATGGGAAATGTTCCCAGACTTTGTTTTGTTTTGGCTCTGATACCACTCTGGGACCCTATAATCCGTTATAGGGTGACACAGGGAAACTATGACCTTTTTCTGGTTAACCCTCCCGGCTATCTCTCTTCGAAACCACTATATTGGATGAAGACATCAACTTTTTATGTGTATCAGCATTTTGTTGACTAATTCCATCCAGCTTGGAATCAATCTGTTAGCCCCGGAAATTTTTTTTAATGTTAATTAAGCATGATTAGGTTAATTAAGCATGATTAAATGAAATTAAAGTAATAAAACATTAACTTAAGTAAAATAGTATTAATTATGATAGCATTTAACTAAGGTTGGTAGCATGAATTAATGAAG
>JAOQMQ010000004.1:20989453-21005327 GCA_027563845.1 Erythroxylum subrotundum | reverse complement strand
TAATATGATATACTAAATTTACCATAATATTAATTCCCGTAAAAGAAAAATTTTACTACTTAAAATTTAATAAAATATAATAAAAATTATTTGATAATTAAATAATACTGTAAATAGTTGATATGATATACTACATTTACCATTATGTTAATTCCTATAAAAGAAATTTTTAATTAAAAATAATAACGTTAACTAAATTCAAAAACTACTAAAAATATTTGATTTAATAATTTAGACCTTTATCTAACAGAGTGACAAAATAATATTCAATCATTTCTACAACTTGCAGAATAGAATAATATTTGGCTTGGCAAACTTAGAATAGTTAAAAACTTAGAATATAATTTTCTCTATTTTCTCCTAAGTATTTTAATTTCTTGTATTTTTAGAAATTAGATTTTCTTTATCATAAAATTTTGCTCTTTGTTTTTTCATTTTTAGTATAGGATATTAAATTTTTCTCTTTATTTTTTTCTCAGTCACAGATTTATTGCCATTGATATATGTTTGTGATATATTGTCAAGCTATTGGTGTTATATTGTGCTTACATGCTTTTTCCAATTTCATATAGGTGTTTTTGTTCTTTTTCTAGTCCTATTGTGTTATAATTGGATTATATTATATTGCTTAATAAGTAATTGTCTGGAAATGAAAAAAAGGAAAAAAAAAACAAGCAGAACAGATAATAGAATCCCAAAAAGGAGCAATCGAAAATTTTGTTAAAAGAGTAGGCTTCTCTAGCAAGAATCCTGAGGAAATAGGTGAAGGTAGTTTTGAACAACATAAAGAAAATTTAAATGAAAACAAGCAGAACAGATAATAGAATCCCAAAAAGGAGCAATTGAAAATTTTGTTAAAAGAGTAGGCTTCTCTAGCGAGAATCCTGAGGAAATAGGTGAAGGTAGTTTTGAACAACATAAAGAAAATTTAAATGATGAGATTCCTATTCGTAAGGATATTAGTAATTTGAGTGAGCACGATCATGTACCAAATGCATCCACTTTAGAAAATTTAAGGGCACATTAACAACTAATCCCTATATTGGATATTTATGATCCTAGAAATTGGGATAATCTTGTTAATAAAGTAAGAGACATTTTAGTTGAAAAAGGGCCTGTAAGAAAATTGAATCTTGCGTTTCCTTTAGACAATACCTCCTGGCATTTTTCATATTCTTATTATTCTAGAAATTTGAGTAATGGAGAGATTAACGATAGAAAATGGTTGGTTTACTCTAAACATATAGATAAAGTATATTGTTTTTGTTATAAGTTGTTCAAAGCTACTAGCAAACAAAATGCATTAGCAAATGATGGATTTATAGATTGGAAGCATCCTAGTGAGAGACTTAAAGAACATGAGAATAGCTTTGAGCATATAGAACTTTGAATGAATTAAGAGCAAGATTGAAAAAAAATCAAACAATTAATAAAGATTTGCAACAAGAAATTGTAAAGGAGAAAGAAAGTTAGAGACAAGTTTTGATAAGAATAGTTTCTGTCGTGAAATATCTTGCTAAATATAATTTGGCTGTTCAAGGATCCAATGACAAACTTTACCAAGATAGTAATGTAATTTTTTGGGATTGATTAAGATGATTGCTGAATTTGATGTAATAATGCAAGATCATATCAGACATATTCAAAATCATAGAATTCATCATCATCATCTTAGTCATAAAATTCAAAATGAGTTCATTTCTTTGTTGGGCCATAATGTTAGAATTTCTCTCATAGGTATAATTAAAGAGGTGAAATACTTTTCTAGTATTCTTGATTGTACACCATATTTGAGTCATCATGAACAAATGAGTTTGTTAGTACGATATGTTAATATGTCAAAAAAATAAAAATAAAGGAGTATTTTTTAGAATTCTTAAAAGTAGATGACATATCTAGATTGCGACTTTTCAATGAATTATTGAATGCATTTAAGTCTCTTGTCTATAATATAAGGGGTCAAGGTTATGACAATGGTTCTAATATGAAGGGAAAACACCAAGGGTTTCAAAAGCGATTACATGAAATAAATTCGAGAGCATTATATATGCCATGTCCTTGTTATAATCTTAATCTTACTCTTAATGATATGACACATTTTTGTGTTAAAGCTGTTTCATTTTTTAGAGTTGTGTAATACATATATGCATTATTTTCAAGTTCTCCTAAAAGGTGGAAGGTTTTACTTGATAATGTTTTGGGCTTAACCATGAAATCATTGTCTAACACTCAATAGGAGAGTCAAATAAAAAGTGTTAAAGCTATTAAATTTCAAGCTCTTTAAATAAGATTAGCTTTGATAGAATTGTCTAGATCTTGTGATGATGCCAAGTTAAAGAGTGAAGCGGAAAGTTTGGTTAGTGTACTTGAGAGTTTTGAGTTTTTACTTGGTATGGTTATTTGGTATGATATTTTATTCGCTATTAACATGGTGATTAAAAGTTGCAGTCTAAATCTATGTGCATTGACGTTACCATAAAGCAATTAGAAGGTGTGATGGTATTTTTTGAGAAAAATAGAGATGAAAGGTTTGACTCTAGTATAAATATTGCTAAAAGTCTTGCACATAAGATGTTGTAGAGCCTACATTTCCAACTAGATGTTGTATTATTAAGAAAGACAATTTGATGAAAATGATCACAATAAATAAATACAATCTACGGAGGATTCTTTCAGAGTTAATTATTTTCTAGTTGTTATGGATATGACAATTGCGTTGTTGAAGAATGGATTTGAACAATTAATGACATTTGAAAATATTTTTGGATTCTTATTTGATTCAAAAAAGTTGAAGTTGTTGGATGATAACGAATTAAGAGAATGTTGCACTAATTTTACAATTTTTTTCTCATGTGGATTTAGATGATCTTTTTTCTGAATTAAAAGTGTTGCAAATAACTTTGCCAAATGAGTTAAAGTCATAAATTGAAATTTTAGAATTTGTTAAAGTTGCAGAATGTTATCCAAATGTTTCAATTGCTTATCAAATTCTATAGACTATACCTGCGATTGTAGCATCAGCTGAGAGAAGTTTTTCAAAGTTAAAATTATTGAAACCTTACTTGAGCTCATCAATGTCACAAGAAAGGTTGAATAGTTTAGCTATTTTATGTATCGAGAAGAATATATTGGATAATATCGATCTTGATATTATTATAACGATTTTGCATATAGAAATGTACAGAGAGATTGTTTTTCATAAATCATGATCATTTGAATGCTTATTAGTACAATTCTCTTAGTGTTTTGCAATCTAATATTGCTATTTGATTATTGTTACTGCTATTTTGTTTTTATTGCTACTATTTTTAGTTATTTTATTATTAATGACATTTGCAAGATGTTATTAGTTGATATTATGATCATTTAGTATTTTGTTTAGTATGTGAACTTATAAATTGAGTCACTTAAATATAAAATTTAAATTTTAATAACAAAATTATGTTTTTAAAGTTTGCACATTTATATATTACCGATTTATTGGGACCTTTCAAAATACTTTACCCAAAGTCCTGTAAAATGTTAGGAATGACCTTGGGTTAGTGGCTTGTAAATGTTCCTCTTAACAGTTTGGTGAGATCTTCGATTATGAGTCTTCATAAGTCATTCCTTTTCTTGGTAATATGCTCTTTTCCTCTAACAAACATCACTCCTTGATCTTTGGTTGGGCACACAGTAGCAAGTTGGCCATATCCCTTACATTTATAGCATTGAAGACCATCAACATACATCATTGCTTTTACTCTGTTGTCTGCAAGCGTGCCTTCAGATGAATTTGAGTATGGTTTTTAAAGTTGAGCTAAAGAGGAGCGAAGTGTTCTTGCTTCTAAGGATTGGCTCCTTCGAAAACCTCCTGCTTATGACTGCCTTTCCAATTATAAGGCCAATTGATAAGCCTCTTCTATATTATAAACCTGAGCGATGACCACCTTAACTGGGATCTCAGATTTTAACGCATTCAAAAAGCGAGCCAACATCTGTGCTTCTGTCTTAAAAGCCTTACTTCACACTGAATTTGTGGAATCGCTTAGTATATTGGTCTATGGAAGATTAGAAGTCTTGGGACCCTGGACCTATTGCAGCATTTCTTCATATATTAACGGGTAGATATTTTGAATAATTTAAATTTATTTGATTTTTGTAATAAATTAAATAACTTGAATTAAATAATTATTAATAAATATAATTAAATTTAAAATATCTTCAAAATATATATATTTCAAATTTAATAGTTAAAATATATTTAAAATAAATATTAATTAATTAATAAAATATTAATTTTTAAATTATTTTTAATAAAATAAAAATAATGTTATTATAATTTGTTAATAATTATCATATAAGAGATTAAAATAAATTTATTTAAATAAAAATAATTTATCTATAAATTTTTCTAATATATAATTATCAATAGCCTGACATTAATAATAAACCATAAAAGAAAAATATAAACATAACCAAATGGCCCCTAAATGATTGGAATCACTTCAAAATCGGTAAATTTTGAGTTTGTAAAAGCTATTTGACGTTGCATTAACTTTAGGTTTTAAATAGTCAATAACAAATTGGTGTGTACTGTGCTATCCATTGTCGATTTCCTTTACGGCTTCTTTCATATCGTTTTGGTGAAAGGCAACAATGTGACTTAATTCACTTAACATGAAAACAAAACCATATAGCCTGGGACGTTTAATCTCAAATTCGCAAGAAGCTACTAATATTTCCTTTTAATACCAAATGTCCCTGTTTTGTGCAAAGCGAGACATCTTCTATATCTCAGGTGATGGGCTGCAAGACGAAGTCTTGACCCATTGCAAATAAGTAAAGTTTTGAAAATAATCTTCAGCTGAGAAAAAAGTTGATGTTTATGGATGATTAGAGGAAGCCTAACAGCAGACACCCTTCCCTAACATCATCATATATTTACATCCTTATTTTGGGTGGGATGTAATTGAGATATACTAGACGACTACGCTTGTTATATGGTATTTGGTTGTCCCTCCAAACCAGAAACATAAAGATTGAAGACAAAATTCGAATATCACCAAAGAACTCTCTAAAAGCATCCCACAACCTGTCACAATAGAATATTCTAAAGGCATCTACATAGCCAAAGGTTTGAAAATAAGGCAAAGACCTTGACAAGGAGCTGTTTACAAAGCATCAATAATTTGTGATCAGGAGTCTTTACAAATGCAAAGAAAACATGCAACTCAACAAGTTTCATTAATTACAGTGATAGTTTATAAAAGCCTAGACCCATATCTACAGGACTAAGAACTTGTAGATTGAGATCCCCAGTCTTCCACAAAGCTAAATCAGGGGCCCAAGGACCATCGGCTTCACATGAAATATGACCACTGCAGCTTAAAGGAACAAATTCTGATACTCACCATTTGCAAGCTGACAAAGCTGATTGTAGTTGGATGTATCTGACAGCAGATTCACAGAACACTCAGAAGTCATTGGAAGGTCATGTAAACTAAGGTTGAAAGAATAGCCTAAATCTGAGAAGTACAAACTACAAAAAGAATTTGCTGTAACCAACAAAAAATTTCTTCATCAAACAGAAACACTAGTTAGTTCTTAAATGAAATGCAGGTCACAATTAATTTTGCCAAACCAATTTCACGTGCTTTTTAACCATGAAAGGGTAAGAGATATTTGCCATACAGAAAGTTGCAATTCAGTGATGGGATGCAAAATGCACACAAACAAAATCGAGGAGCTACTTTGAATGCCCACAAACTCATGTACAAAACTTCCACCTCATGATCATTTACAACTTCAATGAAAATCTAGAAAGCAAAAGAAGCAAAAAGTAAATGATTACCGAACGAGTCACCGAAGTTAGTCCAGATCTCAGCTTGGATAGACTTTTCAGAATCAGCAACGCCAATAACCTCAACAAAAGTTGTTAGAGGAGAAGGTGGTGGAGAGCCTTTCACAACAATCTGATGATCATCGGTGGACTTGGCGATCACAGAGCCACGATCAGATCCTACAATCTGAACCACTGCCCTTACCCTCTTCTTCACGTGCATTGCCAACAACCCACCATTCACAAAAATTGCAGGTTTCGACGTATCCATGCCTGAGAAAAAGACCTCTTAAAAACTAGAGAATAAAATACATAATGATACATATTTATTCCGATGTCAGAGTTCAAATTCGACGCCCTCATGATAATATAATGGGCAAAGATTTCATCTTTCTCATCGATTGTTTCAAGTGCCTGTAATAATTCATAATCAATGGGAATCCAAATCAACTGGACCAACCAGTTTATCGAAGTCTAAATCGCAAAATATAAATTTAGAATTGTACAGAGAAGGAGAGCCATATGGGTATACCTGAAATTTGCTTTTATGGGAGTGACCTCCAAACCCTAGAAGTTGGGCAAGAAAGGCAGACGATTAGGGTATTAGTTTACGCCGTGTTTTAGCGGGAAATTAAAAATGTTAAAAATTCTACCTCAAACAACGTCGTTTTCATGTCGTCTCTTGCCGTTGTAGCCTGTTTTGTAATTTGAAAAAGCCCTATCAATGTTTAACATCACTATGAGCAAGTATTTCCTAAAAATATAATAGAGAATTAAAAAGCAAATAAGAACTATTGTTCTTGGGCTGAGTTTAATTAGTTGTATTAATAAGGTTACAGGTGACTGGTCTGGGTGACTCTCGAGCTACTGAGAGACTGACACTCAAGATTCTGCTGAAGCTCACTGGAGGCACAACGTACTGGTGAACATTAGAAGACGTCGCCACGGCTTGTGCTACATGAGTGCATGCATGACAACATTTAGCAACCGATCTGGTTCTTCACTTGATTCGTTACTATTTTATTCAAGTTACACTTGCATTTAACTCAACTTCTTTCATGCTTTCATCGCCTGCACCCCTTAGCTAGCTGTAGCTTCTCCAGAACTTTCATTATTCAGATTTGGTTTTTCATTTTACCCAACATACCACAACTTACACCTCTAGCTCAAATACTTTCATGTCTTCATGTTTATCATTGTTTGCACCCATTAGCTTGCTATACCTCATTTAGATCTCCCATCCTCCGTAAAGGCATCTTTTTTTCCAATGGATAATGAATTCCCCTTCCCAAATACCACCTTTCCTAACCTACTACACCCTTCATCACCTAAACACTCCACCCATAAACACCAACATCTCCAAGATAGTTGCACCATCCACCATCATGAACCTTTCATCCATAAACATCAACAATTCCTAGCTAGTTATAAGTTTCACCACATCCAGCGTTGTTGGTTCTTTTGTTGAGCAAAATGTAGACATAAATCAAGTTTGAAAGACATGAGTTTAGGTTGCCAGAGATCCAAAGCCTGAGATGAAGCTGAAACTCTTTCCATTGGGTGAGGTGGTAGACTAGCTAATTGTATCTCCACCTATCGAGATTTTAAAAGCTGGTGAAAGTAGATGGACGTCGATCTTATTAGATTTTTTCTAGAATAAAGGGTCGCATTCCCTGTCATGAAGTAGTGGGCTCAACATCACTAAAAACAATATGGATTATTGGATGTATTTGTCAACAATGATGATGTTATCTATTTAGAGTTGCTTGTTAAGTCATTGAATTGCACTTATTTTCGACTTAATTATCGTTAATGTGTTGAAATTATTATCTGGAATTGATGGAATTATCTTATAATTATTTACAGATGGTTTTCAACACCTTAGAGACGAAATGGAATCAAAAAGATGCAAAAGAAGAAAGAAAGTCAGAAATTCCCAAATTGACAGAAATTCAGTGACTAAGCGTGGGCATACCTAAGGATGGAATAAATCTACAGATAAGATTTCAGAAGTCAAATTCAAACTTATCACAATCTTTAAAGATTATCTTACCATCTTTCGAGGGAGTTACCTACCGAAATTAGAAAAGTGCACAATTGGGTGAGGATCAAGAAAAAGATAAGGAGGAGATTAGCAAAGAGAAGGAGATTGGTTGATTAACGCATATATTTATATACATTAGGTTTTAGAATAGGACGCACATTGTTGGGCTGCTGCACTTTTCTGGTTTTTTATTCTTTACGTTTCTGCATACTTTCAATTGGTGTTTCGTATTTTTCATTAAAAGACCAGGGATGGAGACTTATTATCTTGTTATTTCTTTTGTTTTCTATTCGATTATGAGCAGCTAAAACTTTTATCTTGGTTGAGGGGATCCATGTTTTATGTTATTATGGTGAGATATTTCGGATACTTTTTATGTTGTTAATAAACATTGGATATCTTCAGAACTATTCTTTTTAATTGGATTCGTTGGTTTCTAGGTGCACAACTAGAGATTAATTGGTTCAATCACTAGATTAACAGAATATGACGTTCAATTTCGATAATCATAAGTAGCAATTAGGATTAACTTCTCTACGTTAGAGTTGGAAATTCTAAGAAGATATTCACTTGATTGATTGCATGTCATACATGTATTTCGTTGGCTCATTGGTTCTTGATTCTTAATGTTATTATTCAATTACACCTATGATCGCATCTAGGTTATTGCTTAATAAGAAGGCTAGGATACATATTTCTAGTCTTTACCCTTAAGAGAAAACTTTCCCAATGAATGTTTGTTAATGATTACAATTTTATATCGAGGATCCATAA
Source organism: Erythroxylum subrotundum (assembly GCA_027563845.1). Lineage (NCBI taxonomy): Eukaryota > Viridiplantae > Streptophyta > Magnoliopsida > Malpighiales > Erythroxylaceae > Erythroxylum > Erythroxylum subrotundum. The sequence goes on along the minus strand of JAOQMQ010000004.1, from coordinate 20,996,688 downwards.
TAGCATGATAACATCGGTGACCTGAAACTAAGGTATTTTCTCATTGATTTTTCAGATTTAATTTTTGCTTTCGATTTGTGATTTTTCTCATAATTCCCTTAAATTGTCGTGACCAAAACCCCCCTTTTTCTTTCATTATTTGTTCCGTTTGAATTCATAAATCCATTACCGTAAAGATTCCTCATGGAAACGATATCCAATTGCTGCTATTACATTAATTTGTTTTAACGGGAGTGATTTCTTTTTTATATTTGGTTGCAGGCGACAGCATCACCATTGCTTCCCCAGAAGATTCCAAGAAGATCATACAAGTTGGTCCATGGCATGTGCTTAATAAACCTTTACTTCTTCATATTTAGAGGCCAAGTATCAAGCTTGAAGAGCTCAAACAAGAAAATATACCGATGTGGATATGCATTCATGAAATACCCTTAGAACATTAGACAATAAGCGGGTTGAGACACCTAGCAAGTTATGATGGTAAGCCCATCTTGATGGATCAAGCTACTGCTGAAACAAAAAGAATTAATTTTGCAAGAATGTGTGTTCTTATCACTGCTATGGTTGAATTACCTGAAGTAATACCTTTCATAAGGCTCAATGAAGAGTTACAACCTATGGAAGACCAGTTCAAGGTATCTTATGCATGGAAACCTTAACCTATAGTTAAGAAAACTTGGCAATTGATAGGTAAAATATTCTTAACAGGTGATTTTTAGGAAATTATGGAGAACGAACAACCAAAATCAATCTCAAACATTAAAGATACCATGCAACTACAAGGTAGTAGTGAAAGTGTAGGGGAAGATATTGTGGGTGATTGTATCAAGAAAGTTGCTGGTCATTTAATTTTGGAAATGGACATACAATCACCTAATTTAGCCATACCCAAAGAAAAACCAGCAGCTAATTCTCTCCATAAAGAGAGTTATCATACCAATGGCAAGCAATAGCTTAGTTCTTATATGGAAATAGTGTCTAAAGCTCCTAATATGGAGGAATATGGCAATTGTTCAATCAGACCTAATGATATGTTGACTGTGGATGGGAGAGGAACAAATCAGGTAATGTGTGTCATAAAACATACTGAGACTATAATAGCTATAACTGGTGTGGAAAACTTAGTCCATTAGTTATAGTTGGAGATGATCAAATGGTGTGTGAGCAGAACATCATGGAATTACCAATGGTGACAAATGTTGCTAATCATTTAGGTCCAAAAGTTGATGTTGCTAATAATCAATGTGGCAATATAAATCAACACATTGAAGCTGTGAATAGGAGGAGGTCCAATAGAGAAGGACTCCAAACAACGTACTAGATCAATGATAATTATGTTAGGAGTGTTAATAATACCCCCCACCAAGAAGTTGCTCATTAAGAATTGGTTATTCAAAATAAGGTTCAAGTGGCTGGTGTTTTGGAGACAAGAATCTTAAAAGGAAGTGATAACTTGCTCAAATATTTTCCAATTGGTTGGAAAGAGATCACTAATCACAATATGCATACAAATGGAAGAATAGTTATACTCTATAATTCATCCATGCTTTTGCTTGCATAAGTTTTATGTCTAAGCAATTGATAAATCTAGAAATTTCAGATAAATGTTCAAATTAGTCCATCTGCATCTCCTTTGTGTATGCCTTTAATACATCTTACTAGTGAATTTTTTTGTGAAATCAGGTAAAGAACCTAGCATCCTCTATTATGATTTATTGGATTATCATAGGGGACTTTAATCCTATCTTGAAGTTGGAAGAGGAAGAAGGCCTCAGATCTACGAGAATTCCATGTTCTGAGTTAAAAATGCTTTGTAGAAGCTCATTTGGTTGATATTCCAGCTAGTGTTAATTATTTCACATGGAGTAATAGACAACATGGAGTGAATTTCATTCGAAAAAAGCTTAGCTAACATTCAATTGATGGTGAGGTACCCCCAATTGTTATTCCACTTATCTTACTAATATCCTTTTAAATCACTCTCCTATTATTACTCATGTAAGTGAGATTTCTCCAAAGAGGCCTTTTTTATTCAACAATTTTTAATATGATCTGGTAGATTTTGATGATGCTTTATGGAAAGCATTAAGGGCAAGGTTTTGGGGGACAAAGCAATATATCCTTCTCATGAAATTAAAGTTGATGAAGCTAGAAATAAGATGTTGTTAAGGAAAAATATAGACAACATACATCATTTATTGATTACTGTAAAAGGCAATCTAGAAAGCATTCAACAATAAATCCATACCAATCATAGTTCTTCTCTTTTGCTAGAAATGGAAAAGGTAGATATTCATAACCACTCTAAAGCTTTATGGTTTGATTACTCTCTCATTAAACAGATATCTAAACTCCAATGGATAAAATATAGGGATATAAATACCTCGATGTTTCATAGATCAACCACTGGAAGGAAAGTTATCAATAGAATTGTCTCTCTTAAACTAGATGATATGTAGCTAAATTTATAGGATGAGCTGCTACAAGGGGCTCTCAATTATTTTTATGAATTCATCAATAAATCTTTAGAAGCACATTCTTTAGTGCGTCTTTTTCAGCAAATTTTACAAGATAGTTTGTCCTCTCAAAACACTGATAGTTTGTCCTCTCAAAACGCTGATTTTCTCATTCAACCTGTCATAATTGAGGAATCATTAAAGTCCTTTCATCCCAATAAATCTCCTAGCCCTGATGGTTTCAAAATACATTTCTTTGTGAAGTCCTGTCCATTTACAAGGAATATGGTGAATGAAGCAATTTAGGAATTCTTTAATGATGGTTCCCCGCTGACAACCCTTAGAAAGCAAAGAGGGCTTGGAATTATTTCTCTACAATCACTCAATAATGTTCTACTTATAAAGAGACTATGGAGGTTACTCACAGATAAGCAGCCTTTTTGGTGTAGGTGGATCCAAACTTATTTTATGAAAAAAAAGGTACTTGTGGGACTTCAAAGCTGATTCTCTTGCTTATACTACATTCAAGCCCATTATGACGATAAGGGAAAGAATGACACATCATTTTATTCATCTAATTGGAAATGGGAAGAACACCTTCTTTTGATTTGATAATTGGTTATCTGTTGGCCCTCTAATTAAGCTACAAGCAACTGAACCTCATAAATCCTTTTTGGACTTACAGATTTTAGTAGCTCAAACTCTCACGGAAAGGAATCGTATCACATTTGCTAGTATACCTGTAGAGTTGAATAATGAAATTAGCCAAACTTTTCTTACTTCATATAAGGATTGTGTAATATAGAGAAACAATACTGATGGAAGATTCACTAATTCTTCTTATAGAAAGGTCATTGTAGGTGACTTACCAACACTTTATTGGATGGATTTTGTTTGGTTTGATCATCATCATCCTCGTACCTCTACAATCGTGTGGGTGGCTATATTGAACAAGCTACCAACTCTTGATAGAATTGCAAAATTCTATCAAGGTTAAAAAATTTCTTAGAATTGTTTATATTTAGATAATTATAATAAATTTGATAGCATAACTGTTAAGTATCTCCCTCACACTTGAGTTGTACATTATTCTCAATAAACAAAATATGCAAAAATAATAAAAATAATGGAAAGGATATCGGGATAACTGGTACTCACATAGAAATAAAAATTGTTAGCCATATCCAATGTCATCAATACTTGTCCCAAGCTAGTGAAATATAATCTTTACTCTAGTGCATGGGGTGATGTTGCCTTTATAACTCGCATAACTCTTTAAAGTCTTAACTTAAGTAAGATAATATTGATCTAATAGTTAATGAACTTCAAAATAAACTTAAAACCATAAGTTTTAAAATTATGAAAACAAACTAACACTACTATTAAAGATCCTTAAATTGAAACAAAAACCTAAATATTATGCTATCTCCTAACAAGCGTTTCTTTACGAGTCTTTTAGATGGATTTTTTCACAAGTCATCCATGCATTATGGATCTATAATCAAGGGGTTGCTTTCATTTTTTATCAAAATTTAGGACTCTTTAGCCTCTTTATATTTCAGAAGGTGTGGATTGCAATATTTACCATTCTTCTCCTTGTAGGATGTAGGAGTACTCTTCACTTAAATTAACTATCAATAACTCCTCAAGCTTCTTATTATTAGAAAGAAGATCCTTTAAGTATTTTTTATACTTCAACATTTGCAAAAGAGCTTTAAAAAAGGTGTGTTAGTATGTAATTGTTTAAGAAGCTCTAAAAACTTACCAAACTATCCTCCTTTCTTTCTATCTCAAGCCTATTCAGTTATGGAATTATTGGTTCATCCTCTTTGACCACTTCCATCTTTGACTCCTCCTCCTTATTTTCCTTCTTCTATTATATAGCAACCGTCTACTTCTTTTCTTTCTCTTTCTCTTTAACTTACAACTAGTTCTTACTCCTCAAATTTATCATATCCACTTATTCCCTTAAAGTTAGCTTGATGTAGTTAGGCACTTTACAGATAAGTTTAACGAGTTGTTTACTCTAAGTTTTCACGTTTTAAATAGACTCTTCAGTCCTTTAGAAGTAAGTTTCGAATGTAGTAATAAATTTCATTACAATCTCCTCAAGACTTGTCTTTTCCAATTGCTACTATTGCTGCTAAAATTTGAGTTTAGCTTAATTGTTCCATGAATAGGTAAAATGGTTTCTCCATCCAGATCATAAGTGTCACTATAGGAGATATTTTAGGACTAGCTTCTTATAAAATAAGGTTGCTCATTTAGTTGCCATACATTGTAAGACACTTGATATTTAAGATTGGGGTGGCCTTCACTATAAATTCCAAAGCATATCACCAATACCGGTTAAGCTACCAAATACATATTATCTTGTTTCCCGCTCCAATTCTCCAATCTTGTCATAAGTGAAGATATAGCAGAATCCCTCATCGAAAATGTTCATTCCATCCGACCATTTTGTTTAGTGGAAATAATATCAAATAGTCAAATCCTGAAATTTATCCACAAACACAAAATTAAGAAAGAGTATTATACAAATAATTAAATGTAAAAAAAAGAAAAGAGTAACATTTCTAGATTAATAAAAATAAATAATAAAAAGAAAAAAGATTATTAGATTAATTAAAATAAGGATTTCCTAATATTTTAGTCCTCAACAATAACAGAAAGAACCTGATGTGATCAACATAAATGAAACATTAAAATAATACTAAAAGAAAATATTAACTAAATGTACTTATCATTTCATATAGTATAGTTTAGTGAGTCGAGTGTTAATATCAAAGGACCACAACTAATATTACTAACCGTCTTTTATTTTTTAATTTAACGAAAATGAATATTTAATTCAAAAAGTATCAAAACTAAAATAACGAATAAGGATAATCATTTAAGGATATATATAAGAATTAAAAAACTAGTATATAGATAAGATCTAGATGAAAAATTCTATTAGAACTTTCTTATGCTTGAATTTATCTTAATTTAGTGATTAATTTTAGTTTCTTAGATCAATAGGAATTCCAAAGTTATAATTATCACTACAAGGAAAATGTTAAATAGCGACGGAAAAATACCGACAGTATAGAAACCGTTGGAAATACCGACCGAAAAAGAGTAATCGTCGCGAAAATTGGTTGTGCGTTAAAGTTGTTGCGATCAAAAACCATTCGGTCGCTGAATTTCGTGAAATATATTTACCGACGCCCATTTCGGTCGGTGAAGGCGTCGGTGAACACGTCGGATATGCACCCACTACTTAACGTAAACGACGTCGTTTTGCTTTAAACCAAAACGACGTCGTTTTGGTTTTAATTTAAGCGCCTCTGCTCCTTCTCCTCCTCGCGCGAACGCAGACCCTAGCTACTCTCCTTTCTCTTCCTCCTACGGCTTTCTTCCTCCTTCATCTTCCTCCAAGGACGCCGTCGTTCGCCGCTCGCCGCTCCTCCTCCTCGTCTCTGACAGGTTAGTAAGTTCTCCTCCCTCCCCTCTTTCTCCGATATATGCATGTGAATATCCTAAAGGTTTTTGAGTTTTTATATGTAAATTATTGCTCTTATATGTATATGTAAATTATTGGTCTTGTATGTAAACCTAAATTATACATTATTTAAGCTTTAATTCGAAGATTATGCATGTTATGGAAAGACATATATATATCGACTTCCATGGATTATTCATGTGGCCTAGTTATTAGATTCCTTAATATTTTTATAGTTAATTTCCTATTATCTCACTTTAATTACTTGGTTAAAACACAATATGAAATTATTAAACATTTTGTTTCAATAATATCCATTGATAATTTTATGGAAACCATATACACGCACACTATATATTTAGAAGGTATTGAATAGGATGAAGGGTTAAATGAGGCCCAATGTAGTTGTTTTTGTATAAATTTCAAGTCTTACATATTCATGAATTTTGATAACTCCTAAAACACACCTTAACTATTTCAAATTTTGAGTATGATGATTTAATTCAAACTAAATGATGAATTATTAATCATTTCTATTAATTAAGATATAATAAAAATTATTTATTGGAATAAATTTAACAAATGGTATATTTGACTAATTATATCTATAGAAAGCTTCCTCCAAAAGAAAAGATGGGAAGATATTTGAATTAAATTTGAATTATATATCTTTTAAAACATAAGTACACTAAAAAATTAAATAAAGATAAAATAGATAAAGGAAAAACTACTCTAAAATGCCTCTTATAAAATCAATTATTTTACCAAAGATAAAGTTGATGATTCATAATAATGTGTCAATGCATATGACATATTTAATTTAGGGATAATTAAAATTAGATCTCTAAACTCTTATATTAACTGTAAAAGGGATTGTAGACCATTTAATATATGTCAAAAATCATTTTTTATAATTTTAAATGATTATATAAAATTTCTCATTTTTCTTCAGATTAACTTTCTCTCATTTTATTTCTCTTATAGGGTTCTCAACTTATAGCGTAGTCTCTGATAATGGGAAAGAGGATTAGGGTGAAAACTACATGTAAAATATAAGAAACCATAATTAAAAAACATCTTAAAATAAAACTTAATCCTAGTCATGAAAATGTAAAATAAAAAAATCTAAAAGCCTTTATTTCAAATAAAAATGATAAATTAAAGAGGTGTAAGATGTTAAAAGTAAATTAAGTTTGATTAACAAAATAAAAAGCAAATGTTCTTAACAAAATAAAAAGTAAATTAAGTTTTATTCATTTTGCATGCCTAAGTTTTATTAAGTTTTTATCCCTTTG
>JAOQMQ010000004.1:20899631-20917121 GCA_027563845.1 Erythroxylum subrotundum | reverse complement strand
GACATTATTATTATATATATATATATAATAATAATGTCATTTTATATAAAATAAGAAGTTCGAACTTCAAGCAAAGTAATATATATATATATATCAGTAAAATAATATCTTTTTATATATTATTGAATTAAAAATAAAAAGAACCTAAAATATTTTGTGTTTGTATATTGTTATTTTGTTTCTTTATCAATTAATTTACATTTTTAATGTACATAATGAATGTTAATAGAATAATGCATATGAGTACTCAAGATAAGAAAAGTAAAAATAATTTCATGATGCATATAATATTTTAAAGGTTTAGGGTTTAGTACTAATAATTAGGGATGAAAAAAATTATAAACCTAACTCGACCTAGCTTAGTCTAAAGACAATGAGTTCAACTCGATTTGTATCGAGTTTTGGATTAGAATCTTTTTAAAAAATTAGTCCCACTTGAATCTAAACTTCACACATTGCATAAATAATGTCGTTTTGTATATGTGTTAATGAATAAAAAAAAATCTACGCTACTCTGTCTGTTTATTATTTGTCTATTGTTTTCCCCCTCCTTACCAAGACCCGACTAACGACTACTCCTCTCTTTCTTTATTGTTGCACTTGCACCTTAGCCCACTAATCTCTATTTGTCTCTCTCCCCACTAACCACCACCACCACCTACTCATTGTTTGATTGATTGGTATACTAATAAAAAGACGAATGATAACCACTTAATATACCATATTTTTATTCCTATATTTAGTGCATTTTGTTTGATTATTTGAGATTTTTTAAAATTACTTTTAGTACTTATTTTGTTTTAAGAGTGTTATTAAATTTCAATTGCCTTTACCGATTATAAGGAGAAGTCGGGTGAAATCAAGACAAAAATGAAAAAAATTGGAGCTATTTTAAAAGGATAGTCCCGTATATTGAAGGCTACGTTTATGTAAGGGACCGTGTCTGTCTCTGTGAGCATTTTAAGCTTCAAAAACATTGTTTTGCCAATGTAAACTTGGACACGCCTGTGTAAGTCATATACACAATCGTGTCCCATACCCGTATAACTCTCTAGGAATGTGTATATGTGTATATATTGTGTAATTGACCGTATACATTCCAGAAATCCTAAATTTTGCACTATAGAAAGACAATCAAGAGAGAATCAATTAGAGTTTTGTTAGAGGCAAAGTTAGAGTTTGAGAAATAATTATGATCCTAAGATGCCAGAAACACAAAGATTTCTTCATATATTTGGTAGAGAACAACTTTCCATAAAAGTCTCAAGAGGATTACATTAGAAAAAATGGGACATATATATATATATATATATATTAGATTTATTATCTCTGTTTATGAATAAATTTGTTTCGTGTCTAGATATATGAACTCTAAGTTGGGATGAGTCTTATGTTTGATGTTTTTAATATAATTTAATTGATTGATTTATTGCAATTCAATTATGTATTTTCAGTATTGAGTTAATACGTCTTGTATATTAGTTCAATGTATGATTTTATATGATTGTGGCTGAGAAATCCTTTTATATGAATAGATCTACTAGGATTGGAAGTAGTTGCATACAAATCTAGAGATATGTTGAATAAATCATTTGGATTAAGGTCATATCTAATAATGAAAGATAGGTTACATGAAAGAAATAAAAAAGAATAAAAAGGATAAAAATATGGAAAGTACATTAATGTTAGAAAGGCCTAATTCACTCCCAAAAGTTAACTCAAGAGGAGGAGGTTTGCACACTATTATAAATTCTTGAATGCCTTTATAGTTTTCCGATGTGGGATTCTTGACACCCCCTCCAATCCAAAGCAGGACTGGACATCTGATGGATATATTGGGCAAAGGGACATAACCCGATACCCTCCCAAACTATCGAGACAAACTGGCTCTGATACCATGTTAGAAATACCTAACTTACCCCCAAAAGCTAGCTCAAGAAAAGGAGGTTTACACATTATTATAAATTCTTGAATGCCTTTATAGTTGTCCGATGTGGGATTCCTGATAATTAATAATAAACTAAAATTATATATGGATAAACAAGATTTTTATTCCTTAAAAATGTTTGAGGTACATGACATAATCAAAGCATAGCTAAAACCAACAATTAAAATTGGTAAATGTAAAGAATAAATCCTTAAAGAAAAAAAAACACTCTATAATAAGAGAGAATCATCTTAAAATACCAAAAAGAGAGAACTACAAAAACGAAAGAAAACATAAATCTAACAAAAGAAAAAGTTCTACGACTCCAAACACAATTCCAGACTACCCACCAAAGAAGATCCTTGAAAAAAACCAAAACCCCTAGAAGAGCTAATAATTAAAAGATTACCAAATTTAGACATGAGCATATTTGTGGAATGAAAAAATTGATGAAATGAAGAGATAGGAGAGAAGGCTCTAAACTTAGAAGTTAAAACGTCAAAAAGCAAAAATAATTGAAGGAACAGTGTTTGAATTGAAAAAAAAAGCATTAACCTACGTTTTCTCCCATTATATTCATACCTCTTGTCAATACTACGAGAGAATCTTACCATTATTGCACTAAATTTAGGATAATTACATCAAAATGACTTGAAGAGACAAAGATGAAAACTACAAGACAAACAAAGAAACAAGTAAACAGGAAAAGGTTAAACACTTAATACAACGCCAGACGCTATCCCTCATTTTCTCTTATCCCCTTGCTCCCTTACACTATCAAACATGACGATTGGTTGAACAGTGATCACCATTTTTGAAAAGAAAATAGAAAGATACAACTGGAAAATCTACAAAAAATTTGTCGACTTCTTTGCAACACTCTGGAAACGATTGGTTGCATGGGACTCTTAAAACTTATTTCAACAGTAGAAAAGTTCAGATAATAAACGTGGAGTGTCGATCAACTAAAATATTCTTACAGTAACTATTTCATGCGGGATTTATGAGATAAACTCGGGATTGCACGTCAGTGATTGTCAAAACAAAATGGATAAGTGCAAAACAGGAGGGACTAGCTCTAGTTGTACAAAGTGATTGTCAACTTTCCAAAACAAGCCGCTAATTTTTTGGTGCTTATTCTTAATAATTCACAATTTTTGTCTTGAATGGAACTGAACTTTCTTTTAACTTCTACCACTCACCCCACCCCCAAGGCCACCATTTCCTTTTCACTCTCTTCTCCAGTCTAAGAATATCACCAAAGTCCCAAAACATCTTTATAAACACACACAGTCACTAAAACCACACCCCTACTCCATTTTCAGAATCTCCTCCTATTGGTTACTCTGCATCAAGAAGATGCTTGAGAAAAACTGTCTTCCCTTTAACTTTTCCTTCTTTTTGGTTTCTCCATTGCCTTTCTTCATGGCTGCCCCAAAGTTTCTCTCTTTTTTCGCATTTGTTGCTTCAGTTTTGGTGTTTCTGGACAATGGCGCCGTGGAGGGATCTCATCAAATTTATCCAGAGTTGCAAAATATGCGCGCAGATAAAGTGCAGGAAGTCCATAGAACTGGTTATCACTTTCAGCCTCCTATGTACTGGATCAACGGTACGTTACTCTCTTTCTTATCTTCATGCATTGCATAGACTATGTACATAAATATTTATGTTGTCTACGGTTTGTGTACATATATGTTCTGCCATTGGAAATTCTCCGCTTGCTCTTTCTGGAACCGATTGATTTGCTTGTTTTTACTTCTGTCTTTGTTTTGTCTTACTTGCATGTTGTGATGTACTGACAAATTTCTAACCTGTTTTTATCTTTCTTAGTTATCGTCTTAGGATTCATCGAAACGAGAGATTAATATGAGCGGCGTGAATCCATTAGGACGTTTTTGCACTAATCTAAACCACGACTTTCAGGAGTTGCAAGGCACTGTTTTTCTGCCTTTTTGCAATTTGGATGCAGGAACAGTTGTCTTTGATTCTGACCCCGAAAATAACCTTTGCTTGTGACGGGGTTATTAATGTCTTTTTGAAAGACACTACCGTGCATGAGAGATCTAACATACGGTCGCTACAACTTTGTCTAGTTGGCAGCCACTTAACTATGTAACTGTTTTTAACCTCTTCCTTTTCAGGGTTCTTCAACCATAAGTGTCAATTCTCATGCCTCTATAGGGTATCAGGATGAGATGGAATAGTGTTTGGCTAAGAAGAAAATTTGAAGTAGAGAAAAATTTTACGTTGTCTTTACATATGCCGTTTGCCAATGCTTAGCCTCTTATCATAGACATACGGTATTAAGTTATTCAGATGGTTAATATTTTCTATTCGAGTAATTTGATGTGGCAGTAGAGTTTTGGACAAGTTTGCATTTTAAGATCTCGGATTTTAAACCCATCAGTGATCCAGAGCGACTGGAAAATGAAGCTAATATATCTTCCGTATCAAAAAAAGAAGAAGAAAAAGAGTCGCAAGTGCAAGAAGAGAAGCGAATTAGGCATGAAAATGAGAAAGGCCGGAGGGCATGATGGATACAGGTTACAGCATTATTCCTGCCTAAGCAGTTTTGGAATGTATATGCCTTAAGAGTTCTTTAGCCCAGGCTTATCATATTTCAAACAACGTGGTATGAAAAGGAGATTCTAGTACTGTATATACATAAAGATCTGTCTTTTGCTTTATAGGCTTTCTGGTTACTGGTTAGTGGTTACCTTATTCGTTTGATCTCTCGCACCTAAAAGCTGTTCTCTTGTATCTTTATGTCAATTGCCGGTCGCCACTATTCCTATCAGTCAAAGGAATCTTTTGTCAACTTAACGGTGGTTTACATCTAGTTTGTCCTCTAACTGTTAAGGAGTTTAAGTAGTAGTTTTTTAGTGTGTATTAAATATTTGTCTGAAAATATGGTTGGAAGAGGGGGAGCACTAACATTTTTCATTCCATTTCCAACATCTTAACATGTGCTTTGGATGCTTTGGACTGACAAATTGATCAACAGATCCCAATGGTAAGCTTGTCATTTTCTTTTTCTCTGCAATTAGAATTATGGTTTCAAATTATTGAATTGTGTCTAACCTAACCTAAGTATAATCTCACAATGAATACCAGGGCCCATGTACTACAAGGGACTATACCATCTTTTTTACCAATACAATCCCAAAGGCGCGGTGTGGAGCAACATAGTTTGGGCACATTCTGTTTCAAAAGATTTGGTGAATTGGGAATCACTTGAGCATGCAATCTATCCATCAAAGCCTTTTGATATCAAAGGGTGCTGGTCAGGCTCAACCACCATCCTTCCTGGCGACAAGCCTGTAATTCTTTACACTGGAATTGAATAAGAAGAACGACAGGTCCAAAATTATGCTATACCAGAAGATTTGTCCGACCCATATCTTAGGAAATGGGTCAAGCCCGATGACAATCCCATCATTGACCCAGATAAAAATGTGAATGCTAGTGCTTTTCGTGACCCCACCACTGCTTGGTGGGTTGGTGGACATTGGAAAATATTGGTAGGTAGCAAAAGGAAGCATTAAGGGATAACATATTTATACAGTAGTAAGGACTTCAAGAAATGGGTTAGGGCTAAGCACCCTTTACATTCCAAGCCTAAAACGAGCATGTGGGAGTGTCCAGATTTTTTCCCGGTTTCCTTATCAGGTCAAAACGGATTGGATGCCTCAGTTGTCGGTGAAAATGTGAAACATGTACTTAAGGTTAGCTTAGACCTCACAAGATACGAGTATTACACGGTTGGTACTTATTATATGAAGCAGGATAAATATATTCCTGACAATACCTCAGCTGATGGCTGGGATGGGCTTAGACTTGATTATGGAAACTTTTATGCTTTAAAGACATTCTATGACCCCAGTAAAGATAGGAGGATTTTGTGGGGTTGGGTTAATGAGTCTAATACCTCTCAAGCTGATACCAATAAGGGATGGGCTGGAATTCAGGTATAAGACATGTTTAGGCCCATCAATAATGTTTGTTACTATTGAATTTCTGTTTTAATAATTTTTTCAGAGCTTCCCAAGAAAGTTATGGCTTGATCCTAGTGGAAAACAACTGCTTCAATGGCCTGTTGAAGAGATAGAGACTCTAAGATGTGAAAAAGTGAAATTAAGCAATCAAAAGCTCAACAGAGGTGGTCACATTGAAGTTAAAGGAATCACTGTTGCACAAGTTCACTCTTAAACTTAAATTCAGCTCATTGATCTTTAAGTTAAGAAGTTATTATTATATACTCAATAATGTTTTTACAGGCTGATGTTGATGTTACCTTTTCATTCTCGAGCTTGGACAAAGTTGAGCCTTTTAATCCTGACTGGGTTAAGCTTCCTGGTATTGACGTTCGTGCTCGAAAGGGTTCTCAAGATCAAGGAGGGATTGGGCCATTTGGACTCTTGACATTGGCTTCAGAAAAACTTGAAGAACTCACTCCCATCTTCTTTAGGATATTGAAGGAAACAGAAAAGTATAAGATCCTCTTATGTTCTGATGCAAGAAGGTTTGTTTTGGATTGTCTTGTATATTAAGTAATCAATCAAGCTTTCTTTATCACTTGTGCCTTGGTTTTTATTTCGTTTTTTCTTTAAACAGCTCATCTCTAGGAGAGAAACTATACAAACCATCCTTTGCAGGGTTTGTGGATGTTGATTTATCTACCAAAAAGCTTTCTCTTAGGAGTTTGGTAAGTACTACAGTCTTTGTTATCACCACGAGATTGCTTCACTTATGTTCAGTCTTTTTGATAATGTTAACCCTTATTATATTCCATTTTCACTGTAGATTGATCATTTAGTAGTGGAAAGTTTTGGGGTTGGAGGTAAAATAGTAGTGACATCCAGAGTTTACCCAACTATTGCAGTGTCTGATAAGGCTCACTTGTTTGTGTTCAACAATGGGACAGAGACCATTACTGTGGAGATTTTGAATGCTTGGAATATAAAGGGACCAGTGATGAACACACTATTAAAGGAGTAAGCGAGAGTAGAGAGATACTAAAATAGTGAAAAAGGAAGGATTGTACTAAGTTAATTGCACCTATTTAGAAGTTGTACAAAATAAGAATCAAGTCTGAATTGTATCCCAACTTATCCTAGTCTTACACATCTAGTAGTCTTAGATAAGTTTTCTGTTATTCAATAAAGATAGCAATGGGCCTATTCGGTTTTACACATCTAATAATCTTGATCAAGTTTTCTGCTATTCAATAGAGATAGCAACGGGTCGGGTTGGGCCTGGACTCGGTCAAACCCAACCCTACACGATTGGGCCTAGGCCTAGCTCGAGACCTAGTTAGACCTAAGTCTGAGCTTAGCCTAACCATTTTTTAAAAATCGAAACGATGTCATTTTCAGCAAAATGATGTCGTTTTGCTTCGGAGTGTCATGCTCGAGCTGCCTAGGCCCAATAAGGCCGAGTTTGGTTGGGCCAGGCCCGAGCCCTTTTCCATCCTTATTATTCAAAAGCTACATTAATTGCTATTTTAAGTTCATATCATGATATGAAAAGGTGGCCAAATAACATGAGGACAAATTTTTTACCATTTTATGAATTGAAAGGAAAGGACTGGTGATAAATGCAGAATGAGGCCAGGGAATTGAATATGAAAAAGAGTAAAGAAAATGGGAATATTTAATAGCTGCAATAGTTTATTTGAGAAGACCAATCTCCAACTCGAATTTCATGTTGTTATTTCAGATATGTGTCTGCTTCCTTTGATATTTATAGAAGCTATCCCTAACTATTATTTGATGACAAATCTAACTATATCTCTAAAAGGTAGTAGATAAAGGATAAATTCTTATTCCCAAAATAAGTTCCTATAGATTAGGAGATAAGGGATGGAGTTGAAATTTTTTTCTTGCAGTATTTAAATAATGCAGATAATGTTGATTTGTATTTGGATAATGCAGAACAAGTAATTGATAAGGCTAGAATTGATAATGTTAATCACTTGCTTTTCATTTTTTCCTTAGATAAGTTAACAAGGGAGTTGGGATCTATCATTACTTCCTTATTATAATTTTGATTTGTTCTCAAGGCAAAAAGATGGAAAATTTTAAACAAAAAGGTTATAATTCTCCTCAGTAGCCTCTTCAAGTTGATTTTTGCAATGAACTACCAACTCTAAAGTAAGAACACCTGCTTCTTTAATCCATTTGTAAGACAATATTTTGGTAGGAGAGAGTAATCTCCCAATTAGAAGTAATTGGTAAAGGAGTTGGAGTATTTGTTCCAAAACTAGGCATAGTAGTAACACATGAAAGATGAGTTGCATTCTAGAAGAAGGTGGAATTTCCAGGAGAAAGTTTCTCATACCGTCGTTAAACAAGTGAGTGTCAACGATAAGGTTGAATTCTTAAAAAAATAACCTTTGATATTGAAACTTAGCTCTCTTCATTTGGAATTAACTTGTGCTTTTATGCATGTCTGAGCCTTCAGGAGATTTGCTCTTATGAGTTTGAACTTGTCATCAAGAATAAGTTGTTCTTCTAACTCAAAAAGGTATGTTTCTCCTAGGAAAAATGGATAGAGTGGAGGAGGATCTCACCCATAGACAATCTTAAAAGGTGTAGTCCCCGCAGAAGTGTGAAAGCCAATATTGAAAGAGTATTCAGCCTAAAGAAGGCAAAGCAACATAACTAGGTTTTAAAATACCAGTTTACTACCTCAGTTTGGCCATCAGATTGAATGTAATAAGAAGTTCCCATTCTCAAGCGATTTTTACTCAATCTGAAAATTTCCTGCCAAAAATTGCTAAGAAATATGACATTTCTATTTAAGAGGATAGACCTTGGGATTCCATGGAGGAAAACATTCTCTTTGCAAAAATTTTCAGCAACCTTTTTAGGAATAAAATAGGTGTATTTACTAAATCAATCAACTACCACCGTAATAGTATCAAAGTTTTTATATTTAGAAGGCTAGCGATGTAAGTCTAGAGATATATCTTCACATACCCTCTTTGGTATAAGTAGGGGTTACAAGAGACCAGTTGAAACCAAGCCCTGGTGCTTGTCCTGTTAACATGTTAAACAATTTTGAACATAATGCTTGACATCTTGCTTCAATTCTAACCAAAAAAAGTTGAAAGATAACTTTTTAAAATTTTTTTAATATCCATAATGGCCCATAGATAAAGGTCATGAGATTTAGATATAAGTTTCTACTTCAAAGATGTATTGCCTAGAATTACCAAATGATTCTTGTAATATAATTTCTAGTCAACCACTTTAAAGTTCGAATAAGAAGTGGAGTCATTGGAGAGTCCCTTCATAATTTCTCTAGTGTAAGTATCCACTTGGAGAGCGTCTTGTAAATCAATAAAGTCCAACGAGATAGGGAGAACCAAAGCTAGAAAATCAGCATGCTGTGGACGTCAAGAAATTGTGACAGCTCCTTAGTTTTCTTTTCTAGCCTCATAAATGATGGAAAAATCAATAATAGCTTTATAAGAGGCCTTTGTTGTTTAGGTAGTAACACGATGCTTCAATAAGAATTTAAGGCTAAAATGATTGGTCTTGACAAAGATATGTCGACCCGAGAGGTACTGCCTCCATTTATGTAAAGCTAAAACAAGATCAATTAATTTTCTATTGGATGTGTATTTTAAATGGTTATAGTAAGAAAATTCCTTACTAAATAAGCCACAGGATGATTATTATGAAGAAATATGGTTCTAATTCCTTAATTTTTGGCATCACATTCTGCTGTAAATGGTTTATTGAAATTTGGGAGGCACAAAACAAGAACCAAAGTCAGAGCACTTTAAAGTTGTTGGAAAAGCCTTGTAGGCTATTGGTTACCACCAAAATGCATTTTTCTTTTTGAGATTAGTTAATAGTCGAGCAATAATTCCATAATTTAGCATAAATCTATGATCATACCTTATTAACCAAATAAATCCTTGTAACTCCTTCACATTAGTAGGCATATGCTATTTTGGAAAACTTGAATTTTGTCTTTATCTACTTAAATGCCTTTGACGGATACCACATGACCCAAAAAGGATATTTGGCTTTAGATGAATAAGCACTTGGAAGTTTTAGAAAAAATTGATTGTCACAAAGAACCTTGAGGGAAATCTATAGGTGTTTTAAGTGTTACTCCACAAATAGACGATAAACCAGGATTTGGTCGAAGAATACCAAAATAAAATTTCTATGTGACTTAAAAAGGTCATTCATCGTAGCTTGGAAAGTTGATGGAGCATTGGTAAGACCAAACGACATTATTATGAACTTATAACGGCTATAGTGAGTGTGAAAGGCTATTTTGGTAGCATTAATTGGATGGACACAAATTTGATGATATTTCAATCGTAGGTTAATCTTGGAAAAAATGGAGGCATCATGTACCTCATTAATAAGCTCATTTGTATTGGGTATTTATTAGATATAATAATCTAGTTTAGTGATTGGTAATTAACACACATTTGCCAAGTATTATCTTTTTTCTTAACTTAAAGATCATGACTAGAAAAAAGGCTAGATCTAGAGCATATAAAATTTGAGTGAAGCAAATTTTATACTTAGTTTTTAATTTCAGACTTTTAAAAAGGTACGAAATGATTATATGATTGAAAGGGTGGAATAGAATGAAGTTCATGAAAAATTGATTTAAATTCATGAAGTCAAGCTTGAATTTTGGAAATTTGAACATGAGGAATACCTGAACTATAATTCTCTTTTGCCAAATATTAGAATGCGATGTTAATTTTGATTCTATAAATGACCCCCTGTACTTTATACTTTTGTCCATTCAGATTGAAAATGAGAAACATCTCATTTTAGTTAGCTTAAACTATATTTAGCGATGCGAGCCATTGAATACCTAGCACAAAATCAGCTCCTCTGGTTAAGAATGGAAAATAATTTTGTGTTAGTTCCAAACCTAGAAGTTTTACTTCAATGTTTCGATAAATTCTGTCATAATGAATCACATCCCTATTGCTTATTTGGACTCGAAAGGAATTAGTTACACTGACAGTTTAAGATCCTTAATGATAGCGTCATCCACAAAATTATGAGTGTAACTATTATCTATAAGTATAAGGACCTCCTTATTGTCGAGAAATCGTTGGAGCTTCATGAAAGTACCGGTAAACTTTTCCCAAAATTGCATGGAAACTAATTTCAACAAGGTCAGTTTATGCGTTGCCATTGACATTATCTTCATGGCTAGTGCTGTCTTCTTTGCTTACTTTGTTATCATCACCTGTGAGTTCTAAAAGAGAAAAAACAAATGTTTTTGCATCCGTGATTAGGAGCAAATTTCTCACTATAATGAATGTACAAAAATTTTGCAATTTGATTTTTACTTTCAACATCCTATGAGCGACTTGGATTTGAATGATCATCTGTAGGGTAGTTGAAGGAAGGGTGGTCGTGATTACTAGGGAAAAGTTTCTTGCATATTGATCATCATGTGGAAGAAGAGTATGGGGTGGGGGGTGGGGGTAAATGGAAGTATTGGCCTGTTAAGAACTATATCAATTAGGTCTCTTGTTCATATGGTTAGGGCTTAATTTTAACTTGGTAACAGACTGGGCTGGGTCAGGCCTGCCCAAGCTCAAACTTAACCCAAAGTCCAAAAATTTAAATACAAAAACTTGAACTCAACCTGAAGCTCGATCAAATAAGGCCAAACCAGGGTTGAACTACCATCTTCCTCCGATTTAGACTTAAATTCCATGGCCAAACTCATGGCTTTGTACATTGTGCATGGCCTGTGAATTCATACATGTGTTTTGAGATCCTTATGTAAGCTATGGAGAAAAATGCCTAACAAGCAGTGATTTGGTCTAGGGATGGAAATGGGCCAAACTTGGTTAGGCTTGACAATTTTAGTTAGGCTCGACTTAGCTCAACCTAAATTTTTTTTAATTTTTTTGAAAATTAAAAATGGAATACAATGTCATTTTGCCTAAACATTTTGAGCTTCAAGCCAAGTCAGGCATAGGCAACCCGAGCCAGAACTCAGCCTAAGGTCTGATTTTTTTTAAAGAGCTTAAGGCTCGATTAACCTGGGCCTGATCCATTGACTTCAGGTTGAGCTTGTGCTAAAATTCCAAGACTAATATGGCTAGTTTGTTACTCTTGTCAATCGTATTACAAACTCTTGACAATATTCCTAAACTATCCTATCTTGGCAGATATTGTATAAGCATTCGTCTGGATTCTAAAACTTGGCTAAACCATAATTTTCCTGTAGCACCTTAACATGTTCAATGCAATAAACAAGAGATTGTTAATTTTTAAGCCATGAAAATAAATTTAAAGCATCTCCTTTAAGGTATATAGGGGCAATATCGATTTAAAGCTCTTTTGGAGTTTGGTAGTAGCAAAAAATTTCTCGCTTTAAGGATCCAATCATGAGGGTTGCCACCTTCAAATTTCAGGAATTCTATCTTTATATGTGGGCACAAAGCCAAACTATGTTACCACCATGGACTATCAATCTCTTCTTGTTTGACTTTTGACCAAATAGATCATCGACATCATACGAGCTTGAGGGTAACGCCTTTCCCTTGCCTTTATTGGGTGTTGCGAGGATGGATTCGATTGGTGAAACATGTTAAAGTATTAATTGAAAACTTTCTTAATTGCAAGTATACAATCATACATTATAGTATAAAAGATATCGTCCTATGAGGATTGTAACAGTTACTCGATAATTCTGGTAAACTTTGTTTAAGGTAAACGATAAGATGAATAATTAAGAATTAAACTCAAAACAAAGAATTAATAAGTAAGAAATGAACTAAGAAGCAGTAAAGTTGACTGATTGGTTAATGATGAAAGCTTATTTGTTTTTACTTTACGTTCTTGATTTAGCCATACTTGATCTTAGATATCCTATAGTTATAATTACCCTCTCTTGAGATCTAATCAAATAATCTTAATTAAAATAGATAGAAATTGAATTGAAATCTCTCAATATATAAAAAATCTTTCAAACTATGTAACTAGATTTGAAGCAATCCTATGGATAACTAACAAATAATTAAGATCTCTCTTCAATTGCATGTCAATTTCTCGATTCAAATTGAACATAAAATAATAAACATCATAAGCATATTCATTAAATTAAGAATGCAAAGTTATAAATAATTCAAGATTAATTCCTAAAAGAGAATTTAGCAATCTATAGATGTAACTAAATACCTAAGTTTAATAATCATTAACATCTAAAAACAACAAGGAAATAAGAAAAGAGTTGAGAATTGAATGTGGAAGTCTTCTTTTCTTTGCTGTGAGCTAGAAAATCTGTAGCCTTGGTCTTGAGAATTCCTTTCTTTTGATCTTCTTTAATTATGTTTATATAACTGTTAAGTGATGTTTTCCTTTTCTATATATATTCTCAAGTCTTTTAGGGTTTTTTCTAGTTTTTTTTTTCATACGTGTATCCTCAAAAAATAGCCCTGGAATATAAAAAAATGAAAAAACTCACATATTAGAAAACACCTTACAGGGTCGTGCATAGGAATGCTCCAACCCTTTGGCATGATTGTGTATGGGATGCATGATCATGTTAGAGACTTCCTGTTGTGAGCTCAAGAGAGAGTCGAAAGACAAGTCAACTATCGGATAACCCATTGACCATGCCGAAAGGACCGATTACTCGTGCTAATGCTAAGAGGCTTCGAGAAGCTTTTGGTTGGCTTATATGTACCATTGATGAAGAAAAGACTTTTGGAGATCAAGTTACAAACAATAACATCAAGGCAATAACGTTATTCACGCGTTCTGACTTGGGCCAAAATTCTGACATTGATTCAGGCCGAATCAGTCTAACTGATCCACATAAAAGTTGTAGAGTCTTGTCTTAGCTTTCTAACGGTATAAGATTTGCCTTAATCGGAGGTCCATAGCCCAGGATATGCTCGATTTACTAAAGGATGTTCTGTTAGAAAATTGTTACGAATTCCTAATTCACTTTTCATTTTTCCTAGTTAGGCTTTTCGTTTTTAGGCCCTTTTTGAGACTTAAAAGGGTGGTTTTCTGCACTTCCTATTCAGATTACATTGAGAATAGTTTTAGGTCACTTTATGAGGGATTCAATCCTGAAATTCTCTACAAACTGATTTTACTCTGACATTGATTCAGGCCGAATTAGTCTAACTGATCCACATAAAAGTTGTAGAGTTTTGTCTTAGCTTTCTAACGGTATAAGATTTGCCTTAATCGGAGGTCCATAGCCCAGGATATGCTCGATTTACTAAAGGATGTTCTGTTAGAAAATTGTTACGAATTCCTAATTCACTTTTCATTTTTCCTAGTTAGGCTTTTCGTTTTTAGGCCCTTTTTGAGACTTAAAAGGGTGGTTTTCTGCACTTCCTATTCAAATTACATTGAGAATAGTTTTAGGTCACTTTGTGAGGGATTCAATCCTAAAATTCTCTACAAACCAATTTTACGAACTTATCAAGTGATTAGTTGGATTGCTTGTCGCGTTCTTTTGATATCTTTATGCGTTTTGGTTTCTGATTGCATTGTTAATCTTGGGTCAAGGTGTCGAAGGATCTTCTGACAACTTTGAATTCTTGGGTTGGGGTTTTGATCCGGTCGATCAAGGGGTTCCTAATCGAGTCGATTCTATGGGTTCTGCATCATTTATTATCAGAGCTTTGGCTCGATTTTAGGTTCCTATCCATTGTTCTTATCGTCTTCATTTGTTTTTCTTGTTTCTTTGCTGTTTCAATTTTCTATTTACTTTTTCCCTTGTTTCCCTTCTACTGTTTATTTCGCTCCTTATTTTATCGTTATCGTTCCATTGCCATTTGTTAACATCGTCTTCGTTGTTCTAGTTTTGTAATTTTATTTCAATTCATATTTTGTGTTGTGATTGCTGTTAGTTTTTGTTAAGATTGTTCTTGTGAAAAAAATTGAAAAAAATCCAAAAAGAAATAAAAGGTCTGAAAAAAGTGCTTTGTTGACTCGTTGATCATAATTTGTTGAGATTGTGGATAGTTCATCTTGAAGTGTTGATGCGATCATAACTTGTTAACGAAAGAAGTTTGTTGGAATTTGTGAAGTTTGGTGATTGATAGAAAAAAAATTGTGTGGATTGCTAGAAGTTATATTGCATTATTGCTTGAATTGAAATTGAAATTCTAGAAACTTGAACGACGAAACTTTGAAAAGGTGATTCCTATTACAAAATTTCTCCTTCGATCCTTTGAATTTCTTTGGTTCTTGACCCATACGTGTTACTTTTCATTGCTCTCTTATTGCTTCCTTATGATTTCTTCAATTTTTCTTTTGTAAGAGTGTCACTTTCAATTTGATTGTCCTTGATTTGTTTGGATTTTTGGTTGGAAAAGAATTTCGGGAAAGAATCAAGAGTGGTAAAAGGCAAGAGCGATTTACATAAAAAGAAAAAGCCAAAAAAAGAGAGCGAAATACGAGTGAATCATCATCTATTCGAGTGAAACACGTAAAGGACTGAGTAAGGTTTCTTTTTAACTAACATTATTACACTTATTTTTCTTGTTACTTTGTAATGTCTAAGGCAGGTGACGAAAGGGATTCAAAAGACCTAGCCACAACTTTAAAGGCTTTACAAGAACAAATGACTCGAATGAATCTTGCATTTGAAAGCTATGGAGAGAGGTTAGAACACTTAGAGGCTCCGAAACGAGGTCGGCCAACACCACCACCGACCAACCAACCTAAATTTGAGGATGTTGAAACTGAAACAAACATGGAAGAGTGGGATAGATATCAAACTAGGGAGTATGCGACAAAAGGTCGAAGAAGAGGTGACATGCCTAGAAGAGAACCGAGAGCTAGGGAAGAAGTTGATAGAAACCTGAGCAGTATAAAAATAAAGATTCCTTCTTTTCAAGTTCAAAGTAATCCAGACCAATATTTGGAGTGGGAAAGAAAGGTGGAGCTTGTGTTTGACTGTCATCACCATTCAGAAGAAAAGAAGGTCAAATTAGCAGCTCTAAAATTTACAGACTATGCCATAGTTTGGTGGGATCAGGTTCAAATTAACAGAAGAAGAAATGGGGAGAGACCTATCCGAACTTGGGATGAAATGAAGGCTGTCATGAGAGCAAGATTTGTTCCTAGTCATTATTACAAGGAACTGCATCAAAGACTGCAAAAATTAAAACATGGGTCTAAGAGTATTAAAGAGTATCATAAAGAAATGGAAATGGCTATGATCAGGGCAGATGTTGTAGAAGACCGAGAGGCTACTATGGCTAGATTCTTGTGTGGGCTGAATAGAGAAATTGCTGACATAGTTAAGCTACAACATTATGTAGAGATTGAAGATATGGTTAGTGATGCCATGAAAGTGGAGAAACAACTTAGTTACAAAAAATTAGCTAGACAGTCTCAATTCAGTAATAGTGGTGGATCGCCTTGGAAGTCAGGCTATAAGAGAAGTAGTGAAGAGAGGAATTCGTCTAAATTTAGAGATGATAGGTTTATGCCAAAATCTAAGGAAGACAAGTACACTCCTAAAGAAAAGAGTGGAATTTTTTAGAAGAACAAAGAAACCACTCCAGTGGCTAATAGCAACAAAACTAAGTGTTTCAGATGTCAAGGGTATGGCCACATAGCTTCTCATTGTCCTAACAAGAGAGTTATGATCATAAAAGATGATAGGGATGTTGAAACAGATGGAGAGGAAACAGATCCGGAAATGCCTCCATTGGAAGATGCAAGTGATGTAGAATATCCAGAGTATGGAGACTTAGTAGTTGCAAGGAGAGCTTTAAATTTGCAGGCCAAGTATGATGCTCCAGAAGAATAGCGGGAAAAATATTTTTCATACTAGATGCAATGTACGTGGGAAGGTATACAGTCTAGTTATTAATGGAGGTAGGTGTACTAATACTGCTAGCACTTATTTGGTGGAAAAGCTTGGATTGTCGTTATTGAAACACCCGAAGCTGTACAGGCTATAGTGGCTGAATGATTGTGTCGAGGACAAAGTGACTAAGCAGGTGGTTGTGCCATTTACTATTGACAAGTATTCTGATGAGTTTTTATGTGATGTGATTCTGATGCAAGTAGGCCACATACTATTGGGTTGACCTTGGGAGTATGACCGTAAGATCTCACGTAATGGTTATCTAAATATTTATTGTTTTTCTAAAGATGGAAGACTTGTCACCCTCAAGCCATTGTCTCCTAAAGAAGTATACGAAGATCAGGTTAAGCTTAGACAACGAGAGGAGTCAGAAAAAGCAAAGAGAGTTGAGCTGAACAAACACAATGGGGAAAAGGAAAAAATGAGTGAGAGTGAGAATTTAAAAATTAGAGAGACTGAGAGGGGAAAGGTAAATATTGAGTGCAAGAGAGATAAGAAAGTGAGCTTGTATGCGAGAGGAAGAGATTTTAGAGATGCTTATCATGAAAAAATGTCACTTATAATGTTGATGTACAAGGAAACTTGTTTTAGTATTATTGGACCCCGATCTTTGAGTGAAATTTAGAATTATAAAATGAACAAAAATGCAAATTTTTGTATATGAATTGTGTTATAGATGCTATTGTGCCTTAAGGAAATTGATGAGAAAAGAA
>JAOQMQ010000004.1:20870323-20892163 GCA_027563845.1 Erythroxylum subrotundum | reverse complement strand
TCAATCCAATTTCAAGAATCATCTCATTTCGATAACTAGAGAAAGAGTTCTAGCTAAAACACCGAAGCATGTTCAATATAACATTTTCCAACTTCTGACTTTACTTTTCACATAAAATCCATCTTATATCTAATTCATCATTTCTATTTCTTTTCAATTTCATTTATTATCCTTTTCTTTACACATGACTAATTGCCAAAAATGTTTCCTTTAATAAGCTTAGCTTACAGAAAGGGTCGGGGTCTAATATCCATTAACTTATCTATCTTTGATTCTAAAGAATCGAGCATATCTTATTGAAATTCTAGTGGACCTTGAGCTCTCATTAGGTTTCCTGCATTGTTAAATTAAGAAAATTTTAAGTGATTTTTCTACCCAAGATTGTAAGTATTAGAGTATAGGTTGTTACCTCCTCGACCATATCATGCTCCCATAAAGTTGAGCTATTCTATGTTGTTTTTCATAAGGAGGCAATCAACTGAGACATGACTTTCTTGTCCACATAGTTTGCATCTATACTGAATTGCCTTGAGTGGGCTGGAAGAACTGACTTTCAGGCTATTCAATTATTTGGCTAAGTTTGATACTTCAACCTGTAATGCTTATTAAGTCCACAACAAGCACACCCTTTTGATCTCTAAAGGTTGACTGTTATTTACATCTTTTCGATGTCTATAGGAAACTGTTGTTTTCCGTCTTTTTTAACAAATCATGTGTTGTTTCATCCTTTTTTCTCATTAAAGAGTCACCAATTGCTACATCTATAATGCCTCGCATTAGTTGATTCACTCAATTGTAAAATGTTTACAGAAGGAACTCCTTTGGCAAGTTATGATGCGGATAGCTCCTTTGTAACTCTTTGAATCACTCTCAAGCTTCATATGATGATTTCTCTTTGCTTTGTTGGAAATTTGTGATTTCTTTTATAAGCCTTGTGGTCATGGTTAAGGGGAAGTATTTAGCTAAAAAGGCTTGCATCAACTACTCTCGTGTTGTGACATTCTCAGGGTTAAGAGAGTTTAACCATGCCTTGGCTCAATTTTTAAGTGTAAAAGGAAAGAGCCTCATTCTTGGCTGCATCTTCTGTCAATATGTTATATTGGAAAGTATCACATATCTCCAAGAAGTTGGCCAAATAAGTATTAAGATCCACGTTGGCCAGTACATAAAACTAGATGTTGGTTTGTAGTATATTCAGCAGTGATGGTTTGATTTCGAATGTGTTGGTCTACATTGATAGTCTCTTTATTCCTAATTTACACTAAACATTGACCCATAAAGTCCATAAGAGTTCTTTGCTATTCTCCTTGATTCCGTTCCTCTGCTATTTTTCTTTTTATCGCTTCTTGGAGTCTTGCTTTTTGAATCTCCCTCTCTTGCTTATTGATGTCAGAAGCTTACGTATCCTTTACTTTGCTTGAACTCCT
This sequence comes from Erythroxylum subrotundum, assembly GCA_027563845.1. Classification (NCBI taxonomy): domain Eukaryota; kingdom Viridiplantae; phylum Streptophyta; class Magnoliopsida; order Malpighiales; family Erythroxylaceae; genus Erythroxylum; species Erythroxylum subrotundum. The sequence continues at coordinate 20,890,736 of JAOQMQ010000004.1, read as the reverse complement.
TGTTTTTGTATTCATACACCTGAAATCACATAAGAAAAGTGTTAAAATCCTTAAAAGCAAGGTAACTTAAACTACAATAGATGCTATAACAATCACCCGACAACAACTTCACAAAATTGATGAAGTTTTAATTGAAAAACTTTCTTAAGTATAAGTATATAGATAATAACTTATAGTATAAAGGATATCGTCCCACGAGGATTGTAATAATCATTCATCAATTCTTGTAAACTTTGTTTAAGGTAAACGATAAGATGAATAATTAAGAATTAAACTAAAAACAAAGAATTAATAACTAAGCAATAGTAAAATTGATTGATTGATTAATGATGAAAGTTAAATATTACTTTGATCCTTTTTTGTTTTTACTTTACCTTCTTGATTTAATCATACTTAATCCTAGATATTCTATAGTTATGATTATCCTCTCTTGAGATCTAATCAAATAATCTCAATTAAAATAGATAGAAATTGAATTGTGATTTCTCAATTAATCAAAACTTTTTCTAACTATGTAGCAATCCTATGGATAACTAATAAATAATTAAAATTGTGCAACATAACACAAATGATCCAATCCAATCTCTCGATTCAAATTAAATATAAAACAATAAACATCAAAAGCATATTCATTAAATCAAGAATCTAAAGTTCAACAAATAATTTAAGAGTAATTCCTAAAAAAATTTTAGCAATTCATATATGTAACTAAATATCCAAGTTCAACCATCGTTAACATCTAACAACAACAAGAAAATAAGAAAAGAGTAGAGAATTGAATCTGGAAGTCTTCTCTTCTTTGCCTTGAGCTGGAAAATCTGCAACCTTGTTCTTAAGAATTCCTCTCTTTTGATCTTCTTTGATTATGTTTATGTAGACATTAAGTAATGTTTTTCTCTTCTATATATACTGTTGAGTCTTTTAGGGTTTTGTCCAGAGTTTTTCCATATGTATATCTTCCAAAAATAGCCTTAAAACGAAAACACGTTGAATGATCGTGCATGGCTTGCACGATCTTGCCAAAGACTTCCAACCTACTACTTCCTTGTTGCCATGCATGATTGTGCCAGATTTAGTTCTCTAGCCTTTTTTTCATCTTTTCTTCACTTTTTTCTATCTCCACTCATCACCAAACAAATAAAACAATCCTTGAATATATATAATTAAGATTAAACTCTTGCCTTAAACAACAATTAATCAAACAAAATATACAAAACACTAATAAGAACATAAATCTAAGTCTTAAACACGTAGTTATAGTCTAAGAAAATACTAAAAGTACACTATAATACTTAAAAAACATACTATAATTTACACCTATCAAAACACTACTGGCATTGGCCTTTAGTGCCACCACCTTTATTACTAATGCATCCATACCTTCAAGTCGTGATGCAATGGAAGTGAGTTGTATTGCTATAAGGTCACCATCTGGTGATGGGATCATGGGGTTGTGCTTTGTGAAATGGGAGGGTGGTTGGAGCAATTTAGTGATGGAGGTCATGGGGTGTTGTTTTGTAAATTTTGTTGGGGGTGGAAGAACATTTAGAAATGGTTATAGATTGAATGGCTATAACAGCAAATTGATAGATGCAGAATAAGACCAGGGAATAGAATACGAAATAGAGTAAAGAAAATGGAAATATTTAATAGCTACAATCGTCTATTCGAGAAGACCAATATCCAACTAGACTTTCAATTTGCTATTTCAAATGTGTGTCTACCCTATACAATTCCTATCGTATTTATAAAAACTGTTCCTGACTATTATTTGATAACAAACATAACTATATCTCTAAAAAGTAGTAGATAGAGGATAATTTCTTATTCTTAGGATAAGTTCCTATAAATTAGAAGGTAAGGGATAGAGTTGAAAATCTTTTTCAGTAATATTTGAATAATGCAGAATGCAGATAATGCTGAACTGTATTTAGATAATGCAGATCAAGCTATTGATAATGCTGGAATTGATAATGTTGATCAAATGCTTTTCGTTTTTTCCTTGACTAAGTTATCAAGGGAGTTGGAATCGTACCAACTGGTCAAGGGACTCAAGTCTCTTAATAAAGAAAGAAAGAACGGAAATGCGCAGTATAATCAGAGAGTTGCACCCCACACATTCATAATAAAAATACCAAATTAACCCCAAGGCGCAGGTGAGTTGGTAAGGGGCTCTCCTGGCTTAAGTGAGGTCGTTGGTTCGAACCCCCTTCATGTATGCAGCCGTTTAAAACTTGAAGTCAGAGCTTTGCCTCCCGCAAGGGACCTACCCGGCTCGAGCGGGGATTAGTTTGGGTGTGGATGGCTTAAAGGTGTCTTCCCATAGTTAGGACCCGCCTAGGACACCTCGTGGGCAACAAAAAAAAAACCAACTTCAGAGTCGATATTCAGTTACCATATTTTCATTTCAAAAATAAAAACTTCCCTATAAAACAGATCCTTGATACCAATTCCAGTACACACTATTGTTGTGCAATGCCCACCTTAAAAGCTACAAGAACATGCAATATATAAAACCCAAGAAAATCAACTGCAAAGTTGAAGAATGCTCCATTGCATTTTTCGGCATTAAAAGAGAATTCAACATACAGTCCCTTAAAAACGGAATGGAACATTACCTTTCCAAAGACAACGAGCAATGGGATTGCATTATCGATGGTTTCGAAACTTTCACACTCCGAAGTTATGGCCTTCCCTGTTGGGGTTTTCACATAGAAAACAGAATGGGACAGTACCTTTCCAAAGACAACGTGCAATTGGATCGCATTATCGATGGTTTCGAAACTTTCACCCTCCAAAGTTATGGCATTCCCTGTTGGGGTTTTCAAGAATATCTGCTTCTTTTTCCTTTTTGTATTTCTGCAAAACAACTTGTGTATTTGTTTGTACTCGGAGCTATTCTTATAATGTCTACGGTTTCTCTTTTTCTTTCATCTTACTTGTTTCATTAATGAGTTCACAAAACTATTACAATTTCAGAACGAAATAAGGAATGACATTTGAAGTTTGGAATCACCATAGTTTGAGAAACGTATTTATCAAGTATACAACAGAGCCTGATTTAAGAATTTAACGTTCTGATATTCCTGACGAAAGAACGCTGAATAAAATTAGAAAATTTCTAATTATTGATTCCAGAGAAACCAAACTGCGATCATGTTGAAAGGGAAGAAAGCTTGGGGGCTAAAATCTCAAGAAGCCCCTTTGGGTTATCTACATTAACCCAGTGGCCTGAATTGGGAAGAACATAAAGCGACACCTCGCCCTCATATCCATTCCCTCTTCTGCCAGCAAGCTTTTCAAGTTGATGAATTATATCTGCATTCCAACGGTCACTTTTCTCTGCAACCACCATTCCTATTTCCATTCCTTTTGGTGGGTGTTCAAGCAACGACCAGTATGATGTCTCCCTGAAAATTTTATAACAGAACCGGGCTAAGGACTGTATCATAATCTTTTTTTGAAATTTTGACTGTATCATAATCTTATTCATCTCTCTTCAGTAAGGGAGGTCACTGAACTAGATGAATTGGAATTCAGATATTCACCTGTATGAATTGAACATCTGGATGGCACCATCAAGATTGAACGCCCATGTCTCTTGTTCTTCATGTTTCTTTAAGTTGCTACCAATCCATTCTGACAATGACTTTGAGAAACCAAGTTCAATCATGTGGTTCACAAGCCACCTGAAGACAAAAAATTCAAATGAGAGCAATAAAGTTAGCAAAAACATGATCCAATAGAAACTGCAGAACTCAAGTTCATTCATTTGCTTATACCTTCGTGATGGAACTGTCGATGGTAGACTTTGCAAGGTCTTCAAAACTTTTTCTACTTCTCCATCACTATTTTCAGTACTCACTTCTCCAGGGACAGAATCCAGCACCCACAGCTGTTCTGCACCATGAAACAATATCTGTGGGGTCAGAAATCAACTGTTTTGCAAGAGGAATCTGCATAACGATACCAGTAGATAGGACACTCATTGAGTAAATACATTGCACCGAACATGGGTTTATGATTCATTATGCTAAATATTTGCAATGTTAACTTCATTTCACCTGGCAACTGAACATGGGTTTACGATTCATCATGCTAAATATTTGCAATGTTAACTTCATTTCACCTGGCAAACTGGAACAGCATAGACAAAAAGAGAACAAGGCCTTGTGCACTGATAAGATGGAATCTGTACAGAAGTGGAACAAAAATTTTGATACTCAAAGGAACTTCTAGAAGTTCTTCCAAAAATAGATCAAGAAAAGGGTGATGCTATCTCGGTGCAGCTTGTAAAACTCATGACTAAGGAAACTGGAAACCCATCACAAACCAATGCAAATATGAATAATATGATGGAGAAATGTAAATGCCACCTTCAGATAAAACTTAGAGCCTAATATTTAACCAACTCTCATAACCAAGTTCACGGGGAAAAGGAAAATCTTTCTTACCTAAACTTTAGAAAATACTCGGCGCCTAATATTCAAAAGCTCTCGTAACTAAAAATCCTTCCTATCTCATTTACATCGTATTTAACTGCTAACTAAAACACACGCAAAATCGAGGTCATCAAATTCTGTCATTCTTAAAGGCATAACGATCACAACTTAGATAATTTGCAATCACAAGGGAATACATTCATGTCAATTTTGTTCTTGTTAATAACAGACACACAACCCAACACATAAAGCTAGGGAAAAAGGACACACCTGTTTGGGGAAAACGACAGATTGTCCATAATCACCGCGAGCACAACTCTGAGCGAATTGGAGAGCAACCTTACCACCCATGGAATGACCAATAACAACATCAGGCCAAGGCCAGCCGTGAGCAGTCACCAAGTTGGACAAATCCTTAGCAGCGTTGAACATGTTATGAGGAAAATGTAAACCCTCTATCTCTGCAGACTTGCCGTGATTCCTCAAATCCACGAGAACCATCCTCCATTCTATCACCAAACACACAAAGACACTGTTCAAAACAAGTTCCCAGATGACAAAAATCCAAAAGACAGAACATTTTGGGGGTTACCTGAAGAAGGGTCGGAGGAGGAGAGAGTGGACGCGAGACTACGAGAGAAAGAACGCCAGTTGCGGGCAGATCCTAAGAGCCCATGGAGTATAAAGGCTGTGTTGGTGAAGGGTTTGTCCGGCGAAGCTCTCACCTCCTCGTACGCCAAAGTTTCAAGTGTCCGTGTGGTTGTGTAAGAGAAGACCGATGGGGTCCCAGTCCCGGAGTTCAGGAAGCGTCTCAGGATGAGGCTCGAGCTCTGTGCTTTCCGTAGACTCGCCATACTAAGTTACTAACACCAATGGAGTGATCAGTTATTTGTTTCTTTTTTTTTTTGAATAAATCAGTTATTTGTTTCTTAACTCACTTCCAGTATTTGTTTTTATCGTTTTCTCTTCTTTGGCGAGCCAAAGAACCAATCCTTGAACCACCCGGTCCAAGCGCTTGTAAAATGGGTTTTTTAACTTAAACAAATTGCTTTTCGCTAGTGTTACTAAATACTTTCTTTTGTACCATAAAATGGGTTTTTTAACTTAATCAAATTGCTTTTCACTAGTGTTACTAAATACTTTCTTTTGTACCATAAACAAGAAACAAAAGAACTACCAATCCTTAGGTCACATTTTGACTACACCAACACGGGACCCGAAGGGTACACAGAAAAATCAGACAACCAAACTGACTAAAACAACTCGTTTGGACAAGATCATCGACTAACCAAAGTCGGATTGTAGGTACTGAGATGTCTGGTAGATTATTGTGGAACAACTTGGAATCTTTTGTGAACTATTGGTAAGTTCCAAGTATGATAAACGAGACAACAAAGCCCTTTTAGCATTCCTTGCTCATGGGCACACAACTCTCATCTTCCCTTTTTGGAACCTTACTCTCTTCACAACTCTCTCTTCCCACTCTGTAACAATAGTTTCAACATTATCTTCACTCTTTCCCCGTTAAACTCTAATCTAACAACATAATTGTTTAGTATACAGTTCTTGACTGTCAAAGACTTTCTGATACACAAGATCCTCGGAAGAGGCGAGTGTAGAGCATACTTATCTCTGCATCTAGACTGATAGTAACATGATTTAAGACTTGAGGTTTTCAGGAGAAGAAGGAACTTAGAAAGAAAAACACCAAATAAACTTTATTGAACTTCAACTAAACAAAGCATATATTTTCTAAACAAAGCATACTTACAACTAAAGAGTAACCTTGCTTTTATAGGCGAAGCAAAGGTTAGAAATGTAAATCTACCTGACAGACACTCTCATTACATCTTTAAAAAAGAAAACTATTTTAAAGTATAATGATGACACCTTTATCAAAGCTACTTTGAAAAAGTAAACTACTTTCTTAAAAGCAAATAGTAAGATGATAAGATGGAATCCTGGAACAATGATTTGTGGGTCATCTTTCATCAAAAGACTTCAAAGTAAAGGTAAACTTTCTAAAAAGTCGTGTCCCACTTTATAAAGTTAAAGTGAGGTCAATCTCATCTGTTAAGTCCATCTCCTTGTCGATTTGTTCAATAAGTTGATGGATATCGGTGGTAGTTTAATTTGGGGGCCACGGGCCGGAAACAGAATTGGATCCTTGGACTAGGCTTGATGGGTGACTAGATTCCATAGTTCTACAATAAGTAGGACAAGGAATATCTCCTACTCTTATGTGAAGAACATTATCATGAACTGAAGTCCATTCATTTAGTGATGGAGTTATGATCAAATTGAGAAGAGCAGTTTCTTCATGATAAGGTCCAAGAGATATACAAATGGTAGATGGGACCAAGCTCAGAGATTGATTTAATTGGTCTAAGAAAGAGTGCAATTCTTCTGTCAAGAAGGTGCTTTCCGTAGGCCAATCGGTAGATGCACGCCAAAATTGAATATGATTAAATGTGCATAATTGTCCAAAGTCACTCATACAATATGAACGATGGATTAGGTAGATAATATAAGCTTTGCGATTATCCATAAAAGAGTCACATAGACGATGATGAGTCAACAGTTGGGATATATCAATGCGCCATTTGTCTAATGGTTGGAACCATTCCAGAAATGTCCATAAAAGTGATCCAACATTGGTCGGATCAGACAGATGTCGGTAAACTTGAAGAGGTGAGAAAGAAACAGAACAAGCATAAAGGATAGACAAAGCCCATAGATGCCAGAGGGTAGACTCATGAATATTGTCATCTATATGATACATGAGTTTGTAAGGAGTAAGAACATGAAAATAACCAGGAACTGGTAAGATGTCATGAGTTTGTAAGGAGTAAGAACATGAAAATAACCAGGAACTGGTAAGATGTCAAACTTAAGAAGGGTCAGATGCAGATAATAAAACAAACTTTGTTGAAGAAGTGGGAAAAGATCTGCAATGGTAGTTGGAGAATGAGAAAACAAAAAGAGGATATTCCTTTTTGTATTTTGCAAACTTAAGAAACTCCATTAACCAGTATAATGGAATGAGAAGCTTTAAAGAAGAGGAGACAAATAAGAGAGATTTTGTTGGTCCAGAGAGATAATCAGCAAGCATATTATGATGACCTTTAATATGGTAGATGGAGAATTTATAGCGAGAAAACTAATCTTACCAGCGAAGCAACTGACTGTTGGGAATCTTTTTCTTAGGCTAATCAAGGATTTTTAGAAATAAGGTGTTATCCATTTCAATGACAAAGTGATAAGGAGTGAGGTGGAAAGCAAACTTTTCAACACCTCTTTTGACAGCGAGAATCTCCTTATAGCTAATATGATAGTGGCACCCAGATGAATTGAATTGGCCACTTGTATGTCCACAGTAATATCTTTTGTCATTGATTTCTTTGATAAGCACAGCACCCTAGTTGGTGTCACTAGCATCAATCTGTAAGATGTGTTGTACCGTGTAAGGAATCTTTAAAGGAGGAGGATCCTGACAAATCTGCTTTAGATACTGGACAGCCTTTGTTTGTTCTTTTGTTAAAGGTGGTGGATTCTTTTTTAGAAGCTTAGATAAGCTTGAAGTGTAAGCTGCCACGTGTGGTATGAATTCTTGAATATAATTAACAATTCCAAGGAATTGTTATATCTACTTGACAGTGAGATATCAGGAAAATGTAATAGCTCTCTTGCAATATGTGGACCAGGCCTGGTAGAATCCATCTTTAAAGTGCATACCCAAAAACTCAATTTCCGTAGTGCCAATGATGCTGAAAGCATAATGCCATACTGTTTGGTAAGATCCAAAAATCTTTCCAGAAGTGCTTGATGTTCCACATTGGTCATTGAGAACAGCAAGATATCATCAATGTAAATCAGTGCACTGTAAAGGATAGGCTCATAGATCTTGATAATAGTTTTCTGAAACAGTGATGGGGCAACTTTAAGCCCAAATGGCATAACAGTCCATTGGTACTGTGCATTGGGAATGCAGAATGCTATCTTGTATCTTTCAGTTGGGTGAATACCCAATTGCCAAAATCCTGCCTTAAGATCAAACTTAGAAAAGATTACAACTTCTTTTAGAAATAGTACTTGAGTACTGATCTTTGGAAGAAGAAACTTGTCATCTTGCAAGAAAGCATTAAGAGGTTTGTAGTCAATGAATAATCTCTTTTTTTCATGTTTATGCTCTGAACGTTTATTGGCATAGAATGCTTGGCAAGCCCAATCCGACTTTGTGGGCTCAATAAGTCCTTGCTTCAAAAGAATAGCATCATCAGTGTTCATCCCTGGATGTGTGACTTTCGTAAGATTGATATCCTCATTCTTCTTAAAAGGTAGACTTATAAAGAAGTTAGCATTTTTTCACAGAGTATATGGATGAGAAAACTATGCATGAGATTCAAGGCAATATTCCAACAGTTTATCTTGAAGCGCAGTGTAATGTGTAAGAACTTGAGTAAGTTCAAACACATTTTTGATTTTAGTGTATGGACTGAATAGTGATCGATACCTAAGGTCTGTGGGTAGGATATGTAAAGGTGAGACTTTACTGTATGTATCCATACTAATGAGAATGTCTGGGTCAGGTAGATTGCTTCCAAGAACTTTAGTCCAAACTGTACACTGAGGAAAGAATTGAATCCCGATTCTTCTTTTCGTAATTAACCCAATCTTGAAAGAGTTACCATCAACAGCAGTGAAATATTCATCATAAGAAGTTCATGCTTCAGATGATAAGATGTTGGGTTTTATGATCATACGACTGGATCCAGTATCCATAAACCCGATAGCTTTGATAGGCTTATCATATTTGTCCTGTTGAAAGAGTTGGATCTAGACATAAGGTCATTGTATTGGTGTACGATCTACTTTCAAACAATTCTGTTGTAGTATGTATAGAGAATCATCCTCTTGAGAATCAGAGAAAGTAGAGGATTCTTCATCTTCTGATGTTGATACAGAAATAGCAAACTTGGTGTCCTCATCTTCTTAAGATTGTTCCTTGATCAATTCTTCAAAGTTGTTCGAAGAATGGATAGGCAGAATGGATTGCATCTTTTTCAACAACTTAACGTGTTTCTTTGTTGTGTAAGGACATGTGAGTGTAAAGTGTCCATGTTGTCCACAGATAAACCACCGATCAGGCTTTTGCTGATGTGAAGATTTCTTGAAAAATCGAACAAATCTACTCCTTTTACCGCCGTTCTTCCTTTCATAAGTTTTCTTCAAAGGCTTGCAACCTTCCTTTTGTCTATGGAACTTTCTCCTATAGTAGACTTGACGAAGATTAGCTTTCTTTTTGCTATGACACTCACAAGTCTGTCTATCTTTGCATTTAATATAGAGATAAGGCTTCTTGCAAGCCTGTTTGAGAACTGGACCGCCTTTAATGATATTTTTGAACAAAGTATGTTGATCACATATCTTATCAAAAGAAGCTAGAGCAAGTTGGTAGATTTCTCCAAGAGATATTGTTGACATATCTTGTTGTAAAGAAACTATGGTCCTTTGTAGTTCCGGTTGCAATTGATCTGGACGGGATGAGATAAAAGTATATCGCAAATTAATATCCTTCCATCCATTCAAGAGATATTACCTTTCCGTCATTCGTTGGTAATGCTTCTGAATATCACGCTTTTCAAGTGAACTACATTTCATTGCAAAGTATTCTTGACGGATTTGCTTGTCAATAAGCTGAAAGTCACCATTAAATTCTTTATGGATTACTCTAAGAAGTGCTCCTGCTGTAGTGACTTGAATGTACTAAAGTTTTTGGTAATCATTTATATTTTGCCACCATTTTCGCAAAGTACCAGTGAAACGAGATGTGAATTCAGAAAAAATATCTGGCAATGGATGATTTGGTCTGGTCATTTGAAGATCAATCCATGCACCAAATTCATGTATTCTGTCTCTCCATTTCTTCAGAGGTAGATCATCAAAAGTAAACCAAGGTCCTGAAGTAGGCTTGGTTTGAGCCTGTGCAGCTGGCTGAGCTGGTGTTACTTGTGGTGCTGGTTCAGGTCTGAAAAGTTCAGTACCTGTGGATTCTACTTCACTAATTTCAAGTTCAACTTCAGTGGTATGAGGCATCGTCATCAGAACATTGGATAATTATGATAGATCAGCAAGTTGTGCTATAGAATCAGTTGACGGTTCAGAGATCTGTTCAGAGGATGACTCTGAGATTAGTTCAGAGATATTTGCAAAGGCTTTAGATGTTAGGACAGAGGCTTCAGAATAAGCTTCTGTATTATCTGATTGAGTATTGGAATCTTCTGCAATATTTGTTGATGCAAGAGTTGCAATGAACTCCGTCTGTGGTGCTTTGTCCTTCCCATGAGATGAAGTGGAAGGTTGAACTTTTGGTGGAGACATTGGAGGTGTATGAATCTGTAACGGTTTACTCCACTGATTGACTGGTTCAAATGGTGTATAAGAAGATGATGGCTCAGGAACCCTTGATTTCTCAGAAACTCTTTTCTCAGGAATTCTGTTAGACTTTGGCTTTGACTTTGACCTTTTAGGTTTTTCTTAAGTTGTCTGAGGATGTATGTACTATCTAACCAAAGGATAATTGAACTTGAATACCTTTGAGTAGTCAGCTTCTTCAGGATACTTCTAATACGTCAGAGACGGGTATGTTGGCTGAGTATTTGGGACCAATACTTAGCCATACACTGTCCTTGATTGTGCAGAATGCATGTCAGCTTCTATTTGTTACACAATTCGTTATATTCGAGCCACAGGAATCACTTCACAAGGTACACTCGTATCAAATCCTTCTGATGAAGTTCTTAATTGGCAAACATACTACACGTGGCAACTTACACTTCAAGCTTATCTAAGCTTCTAAAAAAGAATTCACTACCTTGGACGAAAGAACAAACAAAGGTTGTCCAGAATCTAAAACAAATTTATTAGAATCTTTCTCCTTTACAGATTCCTGACACGGGACAACATATGTTATCAATTGATGCTAGTAACACTCACTGGAATGCTGACATCTCATCTTTATCCAACTTGCTTCGCCAACATCCACTATGACCTCCAGACTATTCAGATACTTTTTCTCTCTATAAGTATCTTCTTTCTCTTCAGCCAAATATAGTCATAACTCATTTAACTTCTCAACAATTTTGTCAAGTTAGTATGGCTAGTCAACCTCTCTTTGCTTTCACAAAGAAATCTTTTCCTTCCATAGCTAGTAGTCCTACTAGTGTGTCTAAAGTTGCCTCACTTGCTCGTATGAGTTTATTTTATTATTTGCATCAATTTCTTAATGAATATAACTCTCTTGGAAGTCCCACAATGTTCAATCTCAAAACACCATAGCTAAATGTGACTTTCCTCACTGATCCTCTTTATGAAAACACATTATGGTATCTTTGGGCACTCTCCGCCCTTTATGCTTGTGCTATTACCATATCTCCTCTTCAGCTCTATCATCATCTCTATGACATCAACAATGGAAGCTCTTTGTTATGGACATTTCTGGAATGGTTTCAATCGTTAGACCAATGGAAGCAACAATGTTCTCTTATCGTTTCACAACATCGTCTATGGAAAGCTTCAGCTAGACGACAATCTACGTATTGCTTCTTCATCTTCCATCCTCCATATCGAGAAACATATACTGGTGTTCTTTACACAGAACATCTTGTCCAATTTTATCACACATCATTATACTGGCCACGACATCAAGATAGTGTGCTTCAATCTTTTAGAGATTTTCTCAAAGAGATAAATCATTTTCCAGATACACTAGTCCTTTCCACTTCTATTGGATCATATCCCGGTGAATTTATTCCGGGTGAACCAGAAGCATCAGAAGTTGATATCCCAGGTTCAATAGTCCTCAATATGACACAGAAAAATCAATTGAAGATATAGCAGGACCTTCTCATTCTCATAACTCAGTCTTTCAGGATGCTCAAGACCTAATGATGGTCATTATAGTCATAATGAAGATGAGTTAATCAATTCCTGCACAAACTTCACACATATGAGCTCAATCCCAGCAAACGACAAAAGACAAATTAATATGACACTGAAAGTTCAAGTGATCCTGACTCTCCATCCAATCTTCAATTATGGCATGAATCAATTCGTGACAACTAATGCCTTGGATGCCTTGGATCCTAATTCTCATCATGAGATAACTTTTTAGAAAGTTTTCTTTTAAAGAAAGTTTGCTTTTACTATGTAGTTTTTTTTATGAAAGATGGCCCACAAATCACTGTTCTAAGATTCTGTCTTATCATCCTACTGTTTTTTAGAAAAGTAGTTTACTTTTTCAAAGTAACTTTGATAAATGTGTGATCATTGTACTTTAAAGTAACTTTCTTTTTTAAAGATGTAATGAGTGTGTCTCTCAGGTAGATTTACATTTCTAACATTTGCTTCGCCTATAAAAGCAAGGTTACTCTTTAGTTGTAAGTATGCTTTGTTTAGAAAACATATGCTTTGCTTACTTTGAGATTAATGAAGTTTGTTTGGTGTGTTTCTTTCTAATTGCTTCTTCTCCTGAAAACCTCAAGTCTTGAATCATGTTACTATCAGTCTAGATGCAGAGATAAGTATGCTTTACACTCGCCTCTTCCTAGGATCTTATGTATTAGAAAGTCTTTGATAGTCAGGGACTATATACTAAACAATTCCGCTACTAGATTAGAATTTAACGGGGAAAGAGTGAAGGTATAGTTGAGACTATTGTTATAAAGTAAGAAGAGAGAGTTGTGAAGAGAGTAAAGTTCCTAAAAGGAAATATAAGAGATATGTGCCTATGAGCAAGGAGTGCTAGAAGAGCTTTGTTGTCTCGTCCATCATATCTAGAACTGACCAATAGTTCACAAAAGATCCCAAGTTGTTCCACAATAGTCTACCAGACATCTCAGTACCTACAATCCGACTTTGGTTAGTCGATGACCTTGCTCAAATGAGTTGGTTTAGTCAGTTTGGTTGTCCGATTTCCCTGTGTACCCTTCGGGGTCCCGTGTTGGCTCTATGAAGAGTAAGTACAAGGCGTATAGCTCCAACATGAAGATGTGTGCTTGCGTTGTTGGTTCGTCCAGAGCCATCGTGTTTTCAATGCCCGTGTAGGTTTCCAACCTACCAACACGGGACCCCGAAGGGAATACAGGGAAATCGGACAACCAAACTGACTAGACCAACTCGTTTGGACAAAATCATCGACTAACCAAAGTGGGATTGTAGGTACTGAGATGTTTGGTAGACTATTGTGGAACAACTTAGGATCTCCTTTGTTTTCTCAGCCTCCAACTACCATTGCAGATCTTTTCCCACTTCTTCAACAAAGTTTGTTTTATTATCTGCATTTGACCCTTCTTAAGTTTGACATCTTACCAGTTCTTGATTATTTTGATGTTCTTACTCCTTACAAACTCATGTATCATTATCTTTTCCAAGTTTGATCTTAAGACAAGATTTTGGCAATTGAGTATTCATCCAACAGAGATATACAAGACAACATTCTGCATTCACAATGCACAGTATCAATGGACTGTTATGTCATTTGGGCTTAAAGTTGCCCCATCATTGTTTCAAAAAGCAATGACCAAGATTTATGAGCCTATCATCTACAATGCACTGATTTACATTGATAATATCTTACTGTTTTCAAAGACCCGTGAGGAACATTAGGCCCTTCTGAAAAGATTTTTGGATCTTACCAAACATTATGGCATTATACTTTCAGCATCTAAAAGCACCATCGGCATTATGAAAATTGAGTATTTGGGTATGCATTTCAAAGATGGATTCTACCAGCCTGGTCCATATATTGCAAGAGAGCTGTTACATTTTCCTAATAAATATCTCACTGTCAAGCAGATACAACAATTCCTTAGAATTGTTAATTATATTCGAGAATTTATACCACTCGTGGCAGCTTACACTTCAAGCTTATCCAAGCTTCTGAAAAAGAATCCACCACTTTTGACAAAAGAACAAACAAAGGCTATCTAGCATCTAAAACAGATTTGTCAAGATTCTTCTCCTTTAAAGATTCCTGACACAAGACAATGCATCTTACAGACTGATGCTAGTGACACCCACTGAGGTGTTGTGCTTATCAAAGAAATCAATGACAAGAGAAGGTGAAACCAAATCTTAAATATACCCCCCGCTCTAAATTCCACATTATCTAACTGAGATTGGACTTACACAAGTGGCCGCATCTCGTTATCATTCGGGGATTCGAACTCATAACGTTGGGCAAACCCAAGTCAAACCTGATGGCTCTGATACTTTACATCACCAGATGATTTATCGTCTATAGAATCATGCTATGGACCTCAATTTTCCTAATTTCACTTCGGATGTTCTTTATATGGTTCCTAATTGTTCCAATGATCAGACTATTATCATTATCATGAACTGAAGTCCATTCATTTAGTGATGGAGTTAGTACAAGACAAATGAACAGGGTTGTTTTGTGTTTCCATTTATCTTATAGGCTCTCTCCCTACTCACCCTCTCTTGAGTCAATGTTACCGCCGTACAAGATGCGAAGTATTGGCTCTATTTCCCCTCAATCTTTCCCTGACGGGCAAGATTGGAAACTCGAAACTGGCTCCGGGGGCACAGTTTCTACAACTCGAAAACCAGCTGGGTTGGAAACCTACACGAGAGTAATGCATCTCAACGATATCATGGACCATTGGACCTAGGAGGATATTAAAAAAATAAATTTATATAAAAATCTTAAATTGATAAAATATTACTGCTAAGACAACAAATTAGTGATGCAACTGCTTGGTGTGACCATATGATATGCTGCAGGACATTTCTTCATGTCTGACCGATGGGTCAGCTACTTCTACAGCAAACACATACTGTGATCTTCCTTATGTGAAAATGTGTAGGCTGAACTTGACGTATTCTGTGTTTAGTGAAGATAAGGTGAAGGTGACTCTTTGCGAACCTGTTTTACACTCCCTCAGTCAAATGGATCAATTCGAGGGTCATGTTCACTTGCCATCATCATCCCAGTGCACAGGCATGTGGGGCACATCACCTGAGATAACACCCAAAATTTAACACTTTTCTGGTTACTTCAGAAGTGGAACTATTGTAGAACAGTAATTCCTCGCCCACGACATTTTATCTACAAGTGCATGTACATATGATTGAACAGTAATTGTTTCCCTTGTAGGTATGGAACTGCCCTTTAACGATAGACAAGGAGAATGACCAAAAAAAAAGAAAAAAGAAAAAGAAGCACTCATGCATAAATTCAAGATCACAATTTGAATCATTTTCTTTAAATTCAATTTTTGCTATCCTTGACTTATTATAATTTATAAATAACAAATAATCAAAGAATCTAGGTAAATCTGGATGACTCTACTGCTGTCGTAGGGTGTTTGAAGCAACTTTTCAGCATAAGAGCCACAACCTTACAACAATTCAAGAAGACCATAATGAAATGCAGCATCTTCATATGAAGAGGCAGCCACTCTTATGAGCTGCTCTTACCTTTCCTGTGCCAGAGCAGTTTATACATCTTTGAGTTCTGGGCATGCTCGAAGGGTGATGAGAAGGGCCGGATAAAGAGATGGGATCAACGCTCAAGCACACACCCCTTGCAGAACATCGAGCACAGGCCAAGTACCCTGTACAGTTAAAATTCAAGCATTATCTTAGAGAAAAGCGCCATGTTTAGATAGACTTTCTTGTTTTCTCTCTCATCCCTTTGGCATAAAATCCCAGCTCCACCATCTGCCTAACTAACCTCACCTATAAATATAAAGAACCATGATACGGCCTGCATGGTTACATCATGATACCAACCCTATTGTAAAATCACGGAATAACTATGAAGTTTCAAAATATTTCCCATCTTGGTATGATTATAAGAGCTAAGACAATCAATGTAACCAAGCCAACAATGATCACCAATGGCTACAGCATTTGTCACGTACAAAATATTTCTTGTAGCTCTAGAAGTTGTCAAATATGTTCCCTGAATCAAAGCTTTCATTGCTTTGAGAAGCAGTAAAAAAAATTGACCCATACCAGTCCCATGGCAATATTGACACCTCTTCTTCTGCTGCTGCTCAACATTATTGGCTTCAATTAACATCAAAGCTGAAATAACACCCACTGCTCCTCCTGAAAAGGATGCCACAATGGGGTCTACCTGACTGAATTGTCATTCACAATGGTTAATCCTGGCAAGACTATGCAAACAGGACAAAACATTTCTTTAGTTCAGTTTCAAAGTTCCAATATGGGAAATAATTACCTCAACTGCAATGGCAAATGTATGCTGTGTATGAAGTCCTCATATGAGGTCCCTCCTATACCTAATTTCAATTCCAGCTGCCATGGAAAAGCATATCATCAAGTTGATAAACCATTGTTGAGAAACAAAGCACATGAAGAAATGAGTAATGGGACATAAGAAACACTCAATGGTGACTATGTAAAATATACAAACTTCATGAGCAGGAACAAATGAGTTAAGAAACAACTTACCGTTGGAGCTATAAGGCCCCCAAATATAATGATCCCCGATATAATAGATAAGCTTGTTATGTAGAGCTGCTTCAGTGTTTTTGGTGTCTACATCAAAAGAAAGATAAACCCAGCAAGTCAAAACTTACAAAACCAGATTCTTCGATTACAACTACCGAGAAAAAATAAGGAACATATATATATAGATAAGGTACAAAATTTCCTTTACAAAGTCATGATTTGTGGTAAAGAAAAATGGATATAAAACTTTCTTTACAAAGTCATGATTTGTAGTAAAGAAAAATGGATATAAAACCTCTTCTTATAACTATTAAGATACAGTGCAGAAACACTACCATGCGAGGAAGGAAAGGAATAGAAGATGGGATGTCTGGCATCTCATTCGCCTCTTCCTCACCATTCTCATTGATTATTTTCAGACTCTTTATGCGTTGTTGAACCCTTAATCTCCTGACCTGCAAAATTTGTAACAAAAGAGGTTAATAAATGAAAAGGAATTAGGAGGAATGAATGTCGAATGGAAAAAAGGAAAAAGAAGATTCATTTTTAATACATAAAGCCTATAGGCCACGGTCAACTTTATGAACCACTAAGAATAGAACTTAAACTATGATTGGCATTTTAAGGATATTTGACCTCTTCCATGAGTAGAAAGATCTTGTTACGCCTGCTCTTAATATTGTCATCGATTTCCTGGAGCTGCATCTGAACAAAATCATGAACAGGATCTGGTCCCTCTATAATGCAAAAATTGCTGAAAAATATAATTGAAAACCAACAGATTAGGAAATCATCCCATAAAAAATCATTCAA
This sequence comes from Erythroxylum subrotundum, assembly GCA_027563845.1. Classification (NCBI taxonomy): domain Eukaryota; kingdom Viridiplantae; phylum Streptophyta; class Magnoliopsida; order Malpighiales; family Erythroxylaceae; genus Erythroxylum; species Erythroxylum subrotundum. The sequence continues at coordinate 20,872,977 of JAOQMQ010000004.1, read as the reverse complement.
CCTATCCTTGCAAGTTGAAGGGAGAAGGAAACCTACTCTGCCCTCTAACCCACTTGGCATGGTGAAAGACAACATGAAAAATGCTTTTCAGTAACAGAAAGCGGCATTAACAGAGTAAATAGAAAATTCCAATATGGAAAACTACAAGATAAGCTAGTTTTTTATAAAAAGGAAGAAAAAATGCCTAGCAAATGAACATATCACTAGCTCATAACAGGGTGAACAATTACCAAACTTGAACAACAAGAAGAAATAGGTAAAATTGACCACACAAAGCACAACCAACATTATCCAAATTAACCTTCTAATCATCAAATCTACAAATAATAGTTCAACATCACAACAGGTGGGAGCTTCCCTCGAGTCCCATTCTCGCACTGAATTTGCTTTGTACAAAAGACTAAAATTTGATGGTACAAAGAACAACAAGAATAGAAAGGGGCACAACAAACGAAACTATAATTTAAACGGAAACCACGTGAACCTTGAAAAGCCATCGCCAGAAGGGACTGAATTGGAGGAGTTTACATGAGGAGAGCAGAGGAGTCGAGAGTGAGAGTGGCGTTTGGATAATGAACGGAGATGTTTACAAGTTCCGTAGCCAAAAGGTGAAGTCTTGGATGAATTCAGCTTTGGAGCTGACTTAGGAGAAAGAAGGCAGTAAGCATAAAGATAGAAAGCTCCAGTCATGGTTAATTTCTATTGCCAAGCTTCACTCACATTCCAAATTCTACGCATACTCAGAGCAGGACAGAAAAGGGAACTCAGAGCAGGACAGAGAAGGGAATAATAGATTTGGAGACTTGGGGTTGTGGGGGTTGCCACTTTGTCTAAGGATTACAAGGGATCCAGTTTGGAATCTACCTAACTAGAAGCATGCGAGAGACAAAGCAGGATGGCTAGCGTCGATGTGGTCCTTTTTCATCCAACTTCACTGCTACTTCAAAACGGAAACTGTTGTCAGTGATTGGCATTCATGGTCACCCACTTCTAGTATATTTATTTTAAATTAAAATATATTATAAAAATAAGTAAGTAATTTTATTTATAAAAATTAAAAGAATAATATCATCATTTAAAAAAAAAGAATAATATCATAGTATTAATTTTTTTGAAAATTTTCTTTTTTTCCTCGTCATATCACATTTTGTTCTCTATTATCAAATGTCAATTGCAAAAGATAAAGTATTTATTTCCTTTTTCTCAAGTTACTTATTATAGTTTTTTGAAATAAATTATAAAATATATTTATCTTATCATTCTCACTATTTTTATGTTTTCAAAAAGTTAAAAAAATAAAACAATTTTAAAAAATTTTTGTGTGTTTTCTTATCGACGATAACTATTTTTCAATACAACAATGTTTTCTTTTTTGTCAAATACAGTATGCTTTCATTTTCATTTCTATTGGTCTTTCTTTTCCCCTTTTTCTCTTCACTTCACAGAGCTACTATTATTTTTGACAGGGATCTTACACACTTAAGTTGACAATGAAGGGTGATAAAGACGAAATTCTGACTTACGTTACCTTTAGTTTTAAGATTGAGTAGTTTAGGAACTTAGTATTTGATGATTGGCCTTATTACAAATCTTATGAAACTTCATTGAAAAGTTACAAATACTATGTAGAACAAAAGCATCAAATATATTAAAAGATATACTACCACCTTATAAAAATAATATCACGCCTATGTATAAAAAATACCATTACTCGTAACGAATACGTCATACATTCACTTTAATATAAGAATATTATCACTGAGTACAAAGAATATCATGCTTTAATATAAAACTATAGTATCTGACTAGCAATTTCAAGTTCATTGTCGGTCAATATGATTTCTTCCACTAATATGGGTATAACTCATAACAAACAAGTTACACATTCAATTTAATACGCGAATACCATCATTTAGTTCAAAGAATATCTTCATATATTTAATATCTCTCCGGTATATAAAAGATTCCAATATTCATTACAGATAAGTAACACCTTCACTTTAACATAGAAATTCACAATTGAGTAACAAGAATTTTATGTCTCAATACAAACTATACCATGGTTTCATATATCTAATACTATATCTACACAAACCACCATTTATAACAAATAAGTTATACTTTCATTTTAATATGAGAATATTAGCATTGAGTATAAAATAACTAACAACATGCAAAAGATAAAATAGGATGCTGGTGTCGATATGGTCCTTAGGATGCTGGTGTCGATATGGTCCTTTTCATCCAACTTCTCTATTACTTCAAAATAGGACTGACCTTGTTGGTGATGGTTATCTGTGGTCATCCACAGATCACGTATGTATTTTAAATTGAAATATATTACAAAAGTAAATGAGTAATATTTACTTATAACTGGAAAAAAGATAATATTATAATGTTGGACAATCTTCTTTGAAAAGCTTTCTTTTTCCTCGTACTCATTGTGCTTAATATTTTCTTCCGTTATCAATTGCAAAAGATGGAATGTTTGTTTTTTTTTTTAAAAAGGTTTCATATTGTGATTTACAAATAGAAAAAAATTATACAAAACATATACTCCCTCCGATTCATAATAAGTGTCGTTTTAGAGGAATGCACACTTATTAAGAAAGTTAATGAAATGTCTTATATACCCTTATTAATTACATGTTAAA